>JTDE01005527.1:8572-43223 GCA_014338405.1 Paragonimus skrjabini miyazakii
AACGGAAATATTTAGTGTTGTCTACATTTGCCTTTGTATTTTTTACAGCACTCGGTATATTTCAATCTGTCATTAGTGAAAACTAATGTGCTCTTTTCCGCTGTTGATTTTTGATCTTCATTAGTTGATCAGAAAATGATTGAAATCACGTGCAATGATAGACTGGGCAAGAAAGTTCGTATCAAGTGTAACCCCACCGACAAAGTCTCCGATTTGAAAAAGTTGATTGCCGCTCAAACCGGAACTCCCTGGGAAAAGATTGTGCTTAAAAAGTGGTACACTGTTTACAAAGATCATATTACACTTCGTGATTATGAGATCAATGACGGAATGAACCTTGAACTTTATTACCACTAACCGGTATTATTCATTCAATATCACACATTGTATGTGTTTTATATATAATACTGTTACTCATTGCTGACTTCACGAGGTCTCAGTATTAATATACATACACGTTCCCCAACTAGTGTTTTGTTTACGATATTGTGGGTGCGTGAACTTGAGCTTTTCTTATACGTGCTTTTGATATGTATACAATCTTATTAACAATATGCGCCTAGTGATTCCTGAAACCGATATGGCATTTATAAAGCTTTTCAAAGTGGCTTGTCCACCAGGCTGTTTTGCTACTTTGCTGTAATGTATATTTATTAAAGCCAGCGTTACTGAGGTAGAATGAACTGCTGCAACCGGAACTTATCGAAAGTTGTTCGATTGCGTGAGGGTGATAATATGAGCGAAGTATTGTATGATTAGAATGAAAAGCCTGTTCATCTCTTTCAAGGACTCTCAGGACGCTGGGTCGGACACGTCGGAGAGCAAATCACCTGGCGACCGGCGCCGTTGGCCACACCGTTTGAAATCCATTGAGTACCGTTATCTATGTTTGTCTATTTTCGGAAATTGTACTCTCGCACGAGACCGACTTACTGAAACAACACAAAGCATCCAGTCCGGATGAGCTTCCTCTGGGTCTTTTCAGAGATAGAGGCTAGTCATCGGCAGGAAACTGGCGGCATTGATTTTGTGATGTTTGTTTTAAACAACGTGGTGTGCGTGCCTGACTATCACGTCAAGCTTTTGGAATGTTTGTGAAAGAACTTGAGCCACCTTAGCTATTCACCTATATCATGCAGCTGTTAACATGCAAACAGTGTGCTAACAATCCCCGGTGTGTGATGTGCCTTCCACTTTTATTCCCAACAGGACCATTCTAGCTGATCTTACGTGCAAAAGGTTTAGTCTTAGGGTTGACCCTCGACGTGCGGTTTGGTCGGCGTGGTAACGAATTGTGCAAAAGTATATCGCGGAACTGCTTACCCGCATCCCCAGACGATTAAGTACTGCGACCGTTTAACTGTTATGCACATTTTTTGATGTAGTGGTCTGAGGTATGCTACAAACCGAACACAATTCATAGTGGACCGTAAATGTTCCTGTTTACTACACTTGTTTGAGGTTTATGGGATATGCATTCTTGGTGCGCTATAAGAAAACCGAAAGTCTAGTGATATAGTCATGTGTATGTACAAGCGTACATCCAACACACAACCTGGTTTCATTTTAATGCGACGGTAGACCAGTAACATTCCGTTAAACGATGATGTTCTGGTGTGTTACATTTTGAAGTGGATCTACTCAAACTGTTTGTTTGAAGGAACCGCGTTCAATCGCCCACTGTTAGTCTTGTAACGGTTGAAATGTTGTGACTGTTTGTGGCTACTTGTCTCCATTAGTAGTCTAAACACAACGTAAAAGTGTATTGACTTCTCCTTGAGGAACTCTCCAGACCAAGCAGCGGATACACTACAAACTACAGAGGTCGATTATTGTTAAAGCACCGCTATAGCTGCATATATATTACTATATATATATATTATATACTATACTACATATTACTAACTGTTACATACTGCCAACCATATATTATGTTATTATTATTATTGTGTGAGGATCAGTTGAATTTTAAACGAAATCTGTTAACCACTGTTGATACTAGATCTGGCAGTTTTCTAAAAGTGGCTGATTGTGTCACTGATTCAAGAATTCACACTTATCAAGTAATGCTAACTTCTCATGTAACTTGAATCTTGGCCAGAATTGTGGCTTGAATGCAGTATCTTGTTATCCTGTATGTATACGCGCATCTAGCTTGAAAAATAAAGCCAACTCTCTTCAGGTCCACTTTATGCTAATGCTTCAAAGATCATACTGTCTCGTTTATGCTTATCATGCACCGATTAAAACTCATTAAAAATGCAAAAACAATTGTCACGTTTATATTAAGTGAGTCTGTTAATGCGCAGTTTACGTAAAGCACATCATATCTGACCAATTAGTAATCACTACATCAACCGGTCATGGCTTGCTTTCGATCTACTAATTAATATGGTGATCGGTATTCCGTTTCATGGGGCTATCAAATTAAATATCAATTCAGACCTCCTGAGTTTTCATTCCAAGGTTTTCCTACGAATGCTCAGTGGGATTGGAGTCCTATATACCTGTTTGTCAATGATAAGTCCTTACCTCGACAATCTTCCTGAAAGTACCAAGTATTTCTTCCAAAGACGGATTTCCATTACCGCCTACACCCTAGACCGATATCGGTCAATCGCCGTTAAGGCGTTCTTACGAATTGACGCACCTTGTACGACGTTGATCTTTATATAATAAGTCAGCATTAGTCGTTGTTTACGGTCCCCCCGTCTTCTCTGTTTTAAGCCTGTAGTGAAAGGCCGACAGGAAGCGCTGGGAACATCACCGAACATCTGACAAAGTTCGCCCCTTTTTTCTTACCTTTCTTCCATTCATGTTCAACTTTTTAACAATCCATCTATTTGTTAATCCACTCGTCCGCCTTTGTATATCCTGTCAACCCAATTTGTACCCGAATTTAAACGTCGTTCGCCTACTTACATGATATACGCTAGTGAAGGTCATCCACACGTGAATGATATTTCTGATTTACAACGGTATTAGGGTGTTCAGCCTAAGAAGTCGCTGATTGAAATTTTGAGGCGGGAGAAAAATCTGATGGGCGTGTTTAAGGCATGGTAACACATGTGACCTGGTTTGGGTTTGACGGGTTTTTCCCTGGCTCAAGTCATCTGATATGGGTCTACAAATGCGTTATTTTAGAATGGAATTAAGCCGCGTGTGCTGAGCATTACTATTGATCTGGATTACTGAACACCGAATTAGTAAAGAAAAATAGTCAGTTCTCCTGGAAAGATTGCATTTTATACGTGAGGGTGTAATGTTTCCGTTTGGTTTTGTTTCCTTGCGTTTCTAAGTTGGACTGGATTGTATCAGTTGCCAGTGAACGTTCATTTACAAATATAATGCGTTACCTATTCAAATGCTTATCACTGTTATTCGATGTTTAAACCTTGGACTAACTTTGGTGTGTATTTTTTCGAAGATATACTCCATCAACATGCAGGTTTTCCTTTTTTTATACCATATTTGTGACCCGATTGAAAAGTGTTTGTTCTAGAGAACTTTCAAGCAGTCGGTAGAAGTGCTTGTTTTTGGTTGTGGCTCAGCTTTTCTCAGATTCCCGTCGGGATTAAGTGGATAATATTTAGTCAGAAGTCATCGGTTAGTCTCATTTTCCCATCACGACAAGTAAATAATTACGTCTACTACTTAGAAAACATTTTGTAATTTGGTGCTTATTGTGATGGATTATCAGGCCGGAGGTACAAGTATTCTAACACTCGGTGGAATACCTCAACCCGAGGAAGGTACGTTCAAAACCCCACAGCAAGCAGATCGGAGATGACGTGGTCGACCGGATGAGTCATCTCTTGACTGGATCGGACCAACTGGCGAGACATGGCAGACAAAACAGGATGGATGATGAAATCGGAGGCACGATTATTCCAGCACTCAGAGCAAAATCTCGACACGGTCGTGGGATATGGTCAAAGCCCACAGTGGATAAATGGCGGACAACACTAGCGACCGGTCGAGCCATCGCTCAACGAAATCGGACCAACGGACGAAGAACGGCAGACGGAAAAACCCCCAACAGAAGGCGCCGATCACACATAAACCGGTCAGAAGTACACACGATGTGTGAGCGGAAACCGGGGGGTGTTGTGGACTGGGATTCTGACTCATAAACACGAGCGTGCACGTAGCATGGTAACTAGCGCGTTGGACAATAAAGATTGTGCTTTATTGGACGCCTTTTCGCTACACTATGTGAAAGCTGTCCGGAAAGTATGAATGAATTTGAGTGTGTATGAGGAGTCGTACGGTTTTTGTCGGAATAAATCCAACGACCCTGTCTGACATGGTCGTACAGCCTAGTCACAGGATGTGTCAGGTGCCATCGTTTATAACGCAATCATCTCTAAGTACCCATTTTAAAATGACTTACTGGATTTTCATTTATCGTTTTCGAGGTATCTTCTCTTGTCGATCGGATAACGTGGAGCTGCAGCTGTTTAGTTGCGTTATCCCCGATATACGTAAACCAAAAGCTGCTCAAGCATTGGGCTGGTTATGGCTGGCCATTTTTGTCGACCCTCTGTAATCCCACTAATATGGACTTTCTTGACCGTTCCTCTCTTAAACGATTACTTACTTACTTTCACACCAGGCTACGCACATCTGGCTGGACGAAGTGGATGCTGGTTGACGAATCAGCTTGATTGTACGTCACAGAAACCGGACTTGCGCGCCTCTTTTATGTGAATATTCATTCATTCCAATGCACTTTCATATTGACAATTCAACATTTGCACAACTAGTCACGGTATACACACCCAGCCAGACTAACCAGTTAACGGTAATTATTTTTAACCTAAGAACAGCGGAAAATTTGGTGATTCTATGTGAGCGAGGGGCATCGTTTCCAATTGACGACCAGTTAGGTAGATAGTTCATTTTTTCTTTCTTTCAAATTATACTTCCTATGTTACAGTTGGGTCAGCCTTCTTATTTAACGAAAACCTGCAGTAGAATACTGTTTTTCTATCATATTAAGTATTTTACATGTGGATCTGTGTGCTGATCGCCTGAGTTGGATTATACTCTGGTAAAGCTCAGGTGATAAACAACGAAGCCGGCTTTCTACGTCGCATACGTTGACTCGATCGACCAGTAAGTGAAAATCACAGGTGGAGGTGGTTAAGTCATGTTGCTAGATCTCTTCATACTTGTCACAAACTTGAAGTTGAACCTCAACTGTACCGTGGAAAGTATTCCAAAATAACATACATATCAAAAGAATGTTGTGGCCTAACAGTTCAACGCAAATTGAAATAAAAAGTCACTGAGTGGTATAGTGCTTGATTAACTGTGCTTCTAATCTGATTGCCTACTGCAGATCTGGTTTTTATACCCCTAACTTTTCAAAAATGATGCCTATGGATTGACATCCTAACTGACCACATTCCTTTTTTTTCACATATGGAGACTTGAGTAGATGGGTCGTAATTAGAACATCATGTGGTGACAACTGCCGCCTCGGAAGTTTGTATGGAATGTGTTTTTGACTTTTGATATATAAAGTTATAAGATTCCGTTGCCACTAGCCCCACTTTTTATTGCTAGCTGTTTGTCCCTGGGTAGACATCTCAATTTATCATATTGTTGAAGATGGAAAAAACCGCTTAATAAATTTGCTAGTGTTTGTCATTTATCTTGTCGCCACGTTGCCGATTTGGTGACTACAGACATGAGTTACAGTATATGTGTTCGATTGTACTCTGCGGATCAGGGACGTAGTTCACTAATATAGAAGATATATAAAAGTCGTCAGTATCGGACCGCAATTTTTTCTGCCCGATAACGTTCATCAAGTTTGGTGATTGGGTGAGTGACACAACGTGTATTTGGGAAGTGTTCAAGTTCGCTATCGATAGCTCAGTTAATGAGAATGCACAGTACGCGCTTGCTGGTTCACGTACTCCGTATGCTGATAAAGAGTCTACCAAAGCGCATTGTTCAATGCAGCTGAGGTTTTTGCGATAATGTGGTTATGGCCTATGACAGTGTTGATGATCCTGCTGAGCAAGATTGACAGGTGTTGCTTGCTAGGCTGCGATTGAACGATTATCCACATGGCTCGTTGGAAATGTTCTCGGACGTGGAGTCAATGACAAGCTTTTATCAGGGGTGGGGGATGTTTTCGACTCTTGTTAATGGTTTTCCTTTTTCTTCTTCTCAAGTGTTTGTTTTATACACTTTGCATTCATTTCTTATTCTGTCGTTTAGTGGGCTACTCTGAGAGTGAACAGCAGCTGGTACAGCTGAACACCGAATACGTATGTACGTATGCATATGAATAAGTGAGTTAGTGATGTGCGTGTGCAGATGTCGGAAAAACTTCCGGTGCACGATACACTATTTTAAACCACGTGATTACAGTTACATGAAACAAACTAGTGGATTCAACCGTAGTCGCCTGAAACCACACCCTGTCTTATCTGTAAAAGTATTTACCGGTTCAGGGAAGCAGAATACGTTCACAGTATACCCCGGACAAACAGACGAGGATCCCATCGGTAAACATACAAACCACTAGAATATATGTGGAACTACCGTTAATGTATTGATCTGAGGTTAACGTAAACTTTGTCGAAATAGTTCCGTTCAGGGGATCTACACAGCGCTCCAGCCATAGATGCTGGTAGATTTGAAATGTCAGGCGTTTTCCGCCTGTAGCTGTCATCTCATGCTGCTCTCTCTGCTTGGATAAACAAATACGTGAGCGATTCCCCTCGGACCTCTCTTTCATCCAACCGTACCCTGCCTGATTGAGTGCAGAAATGATTAAGATGCTGCTCAGTCGTCAATATCACCCTCCTTTTGTCCTCCATTCCCCCACAATGTCCGTGCTGCCCATGTCTGTCTGTATGGCAGCGGACCCCACTGGGCACGTGCGAAAATATCGATTTGTCAGCTTTCATAATTGGTATGCTTTAATTACGGACGTGTTGGAGGCTTCGGCTTTTCGTCCTATCCCATCCTTTACGTCCCATCTAGCGCCGGAATTACTGAAAATGTTGCCGCCAATGTATTACTACACTCTGAAGTGCGATCAGTTGTACAAAACACCATTGGTCATTGTGATAAATGTTATCCTTCTGATTCATTGGTAAAATTTGGTTCATTGTAAAATGTTTCTTAACTATTGTCATTTTATGCTCCGGCAAATTGTTGCATTGGACCTAAAGAAAAGTACGATATTTACAAATAAGACGTCTTGTTACAACTCTGGCTTACGGGACCGCATATTTTGTTTGATGGATTAGAATGACAAATGTCACATAAATGTCCTTTACGGCAACTGCAAAGTATCTTAATCTTTCACCAGGTTTGGTTTGAAGCTCTGAGTTTGCTCGTTGCAGTTCAATAACGCAAGACTATGTATGTCGTGAGATGTTGATATTTCGTCTATGGTTGTTAGTGGTGAGTGTAAGCCATTGGGTTTTATAAAACGTGTGAGTAGCGGTAACAGGAACGGCCAACTTTTGGGCTTTACATGAGACGAGCGGTTGTTATGAGTTCCAAGGCGGACAAACCGGACGGCAATTACTTGTTAAGGTTGCCACAAAAAACACGGACAATATTGCGTTTGGATTACTCAGTAACACGTCAACCGAGTTAGTCAAGTCGACAACGTGGTCTGTTTCCATTGTTTTGCAATGGATGAGGTTGGGCTTCTGTCCTCACACGCTTGTCATTGTTTGATACGCTATCACATCCAGGTCGGTTACGTTTATTGTTCGGTATTCATAGTAGTTTGATTTTGCAAAGTGTTTCCGGATATATAAGCTGGTTGGTAACTAGTGCTCGTATTATTCCACTATGATCATCGGTTGACTATCCATCTCCATCGGGTTTGCACGTTAAGTTTACTTGTAATATCCGTGCATTCATTGCGAGCACGTCATGTATGTCAGTTACCGACATTGGAGTGTGCTTCCATGGATAGTTGTTCAGGTATTACTGAAGATGCATTCTATGAGCGAATTACTATTCTAAAGTACATCTACAACCATAGATCATCAACATGTCTGGGTGCCATTGTAGATTAGTGGCAACGGTGCCGGTCTATTGATTACATACGGAGCCCGGATATATTCGTTGTACATTAAATGATTGACGAAGACACTTAAATCCCCAAAACCTGGCAGTTTATCAACGCCATAACCGTATGGTTTATCCACAGCACACCCGGAGTACAAATTAGGCCAATTTTATCTATAAGCAGTGCTCCAAAACGCTAATTGGCGTAATGATTGATACACAGGTCCTGACTTCGTTAAAAAAAGGAGTTTGGTACATATACTCCCAAGGATTCACCCGGTGTGATTGGAGACTTGGGTGAATTAAACCTAGCAGGTGATTTCATTAACCTTCAGTCGCTTCCTTTGACTGCTCTATTGCACAAGACGGTGAAATGTGATCTGGTTGACATCGAAGACGCAAAAATTCCTACGAACTTACTAAGACTGTGCATGGAGAGCATCAGGTTTACTTTTTAGAGTATAATTTATTGTCAAATAGATGGAGTGGTCGTGAAGAGCCCGTTGGTATGGATGTCTGCTGATGATAGAAAAACGTCTTACTAAGTAAGGTTCGATGTTGCCGTAATACGAACGATCGACGGTATGGTAACATGGTTGAACAACTGTTATGATTACTTGACGGTCCTCTGTAAACTGGAAAAGGACAAGTGCCAACCATTTGTAGACATCCGTGCTAGTTGGAGGGACAATGATTTGGTAAAGAGGCCTGTGTATCGGAAACCGCGGCGAACCTGTCTTAGACTCTGGTGGACCTAGTCGTTTCACACAGTATCCTCCACTCCGTTTGATATTTTTGTTTTCTGATTCTTCATCCCATTAGCCCTGTATATGTTCCTGGCTGTTGTTATTCAGTATTGAAGAGGCAATACGAAATACCAGCATCAAAGTTACAAGCTGAACCAATTGTTTTATATAACACATTTATTGGTTTGAACGCGGATTCCGCGACTGCTCTCTAAGCTTGAGTTGCCTGGCAGTATCTGTGGTTAGGCAAATGACCATCGATTATGGTTAACCTGTATCAATTCTGGTGAGTTGTTGGAATGTGGAAATTGGAGCAATCCAGATGGTAAATCTCGAAGGCATTGTAGATGCTCGGAACTGGTTTGTGGATGTCAATCAAAACAAATTGTTGGGTACACAAGGGCTTTGGAAATATGCGTCAAATAAGCAATCTATGTAAAGGATTATTTGCTTCCAAGGGATACAATGTTGATTTCGTGTGTCTCCGTAACAGACGTTGCACTAACCGTGCCGATTTCCCTCTTCTGTGTACATTGTGTGGATTACGGTTCTCAATGGTGTTTGAGATTCACCATGTAAGTCAATCCGATCTCCAGGTTCCATTAGGTCACCAGTACATATCTAGGCTGAGCATCATCGATCGTCAGTTGTCACAGCATTTACACTAATGACCAAATAATTCGCTTGCGTGATCCAGCTCCGTTCCTGTGAGTAATGCAAAGTGTGATTTCTACCCATTGATACGTCCACCCGGTGTAGGACAGGGAAAAAACGACTGTTGGGTAATATGTTCAATGCACAGCGCAGTTGCCACGCCAGTGTGATTGCACCATACGTACGCCCAACACAGACTGCTTGATGCAGTGTCCATTCATTTTTCCTCCTTCAGATTTTGGCATTTCTGACGATGGAGTTCATCTTTATATATACACAGAACTCGTCAAGCCACCTGGTGTTCACAGTTCAGTTCGTTCTTCCACGCTATTTCCATTCTCGACTCGATTATTCCTACAAATGACACATGTTTAGTTTATACGAGTTTACCTACCACATCCGGGCAACAGAAACCGGGTCGGTGTGTTTCATGTAGACCATTGATAGACGCAACTATTGAGTGTGCGCGCAATCCATTGAGGTCGTGATTGCATATTTCTTAGTGTACTTGTGTGCATATCTAGTCACATTCTATTCATTTATTGTATCTCGTATGCATGTTTCGATTTTGCAGCTCATGGGAATAAAGAAACTGATAAGTTATCGCAACTTGTGTCTTTGTTCTGCTGTGATTCAAATGTCAAAGAGAACCCAGTGATTCACCTCATTCCATTTCGACTGGAAATCACATTACATTGTCGCCGCATGTCTCCAACAAATCAACAAGTGATAACGAACCCCATATTATTTCGTGATGACCTCGAGACCTTCCACCTGAGTTACATAGACAAACTGAAGATTACGATATTTCGGCATATTTTCCGGACCAACATTCTCCACGAGTGTCAATGGGATCGTGATTAAACACGGGATATTGGGAAACGCACAATCTCCAAATTTTGCAGTTTGTGACATATTTGTACGCGTTGTCTTGTTAACTCATGGTGGCATGCCATATTCGTGGTACGGTGAACGATAGCATTAAACTATCCAGCTTACCTGTTGTGTACTTTTGGACACAAATATGGACACCGTACTATGTGATTCAACATGGTATCTTCAGCCTTCAAAAGCCACGGTTCACAGCGGTATATTGAAACATTTCTGACTACGGTCTGATGAATCGGATAATTGTTTGTTGGTGTGGTGTCAAATCTATGTGGATGCGACTTTCATAGCACGAAGGTGAACGAAAACCTTCCGCGCGTTTAAAACTAGCAATACTTACAAGCGCCATCTGCAATTATCGCTGTGTTGACAGGACATCAACGTCAAGCCTAGCGCAAATTTCTGGTTCATGCCAAACTTGATGCTTTTGTTGGTGGTGACGTTTTCAGTTCGGATGTGTACATTCTGATTTTGATGAACAAAGTGACCAGTAGGGTTTTGTAGAACTTGCGTTTTATAACTACCGTGAACTGAGCTTTAAATGGGTGGTGGTATGACCACTCTTGCAACTCTGTGAAATATATATTGACTTTCTTTAGCTGTTGACCTTTCTTATGAGTTGATCAATTTCTGCCCATGAGTGACACACCTACTCTCTTCCAACCCTGCCGTCATCTATGCGTGGGTCGTGGGTTCAGTTTTTAGACGTACGAAGCGAAACAGTTATCTCCCATTTCGCCATTTGTCACTTAAACCCATTGTTTTCAAGAAGAAAGACTTCTTTTCGGAGGTGCAGAATTTCTATCGGTATCTGGCCTCTGTATGTTGAATGTTTCGAAAAGAATAAAAGTTGATGTTTTAGAACTGCAACGCTTTTATTCTTGGCTTCAGGTTCGATAATTTCATTCTGGTCAACCTAATCTTCAGGACTGTTCACAAAAAATAAAATTTCTTATGAGGTTTTTAGCTTACAGTGGCCATCAACTAGTTCAGATTCTTCCAGCCGACCAGTTGGTTGAGAAAACGATTGAAACGGCTACTGCGAAGTTTCTGATACGATAACAAACTTTGAAATGATAAATCGATAAACGGTGAGGAATTTCTGTTTAAAGCATATGCACTCTAAATGGATCTGGTGAGTGGCGTAAAATGCACTTTGAAATAAGCACTTTTTGTAATACAAGTCCGTCCTTCTTTATTCATCTAAATGAATACAAGTCTTTTGAAAGGTATTAGTTTCAGATTGACTTTTGAATGTTGTACGCATCATCGGTTAAAATTTTGAAATTATGAAAATGGTAAGTTGAAAACATCTGCACACTTTTTAAAACAGCAACTTACTCTGTTATGGTGAAGTTGATGCCCTTAATTGTAACATGCAAACCATGCCGGTGAGAATTTTTAATCATTGCTAAGGTTAATTGGAAGATCTGCTAACCAACAGATGATGTATTTAGGACACACTTAGTACGTTGATTGAGGTTTCCGTAACTTAAGCATACGTCAGTATCCAAATGCCTTAAAAATCAATCAAACGACCCGTTATGTTTACAGTCGCTTTGGTGAGACAAACGCCTTAACATATGCACATACGGCGGAGTAACGCACAGGTGCTCAGTACTCGGAATAGTTGAGCAATCAGTTACATACGTTTAACACTTCAAAATAAGTCCCGGTCTTGCAATAGATTTGGTCGAAATAAGTAGAACTTAAATTTCTCAGGATAATGGAAACCTTTGATTAACTTACTGTTAGTAGATTACCAGTGAGTAGTCGGGGATTTGGTTGGTCCCAGCTGAACCTAACTCACTTTTGATCGCAGCATTTGTATTCAGATAGTTTCTTCCAGTCAGTCTCTTTCGAAAAAAAGCACTAGATTCGAGTTCCGCTTCTTTTTACGGCTCATCAATAGCACACGTCTTTCTCACGGCCGGCATTTCAATTCCGAGCAATTGTGTTGATCACTGTGTGATTGGTCTTACATTATGCATGACCAATTGCTGGTAGACAATTGTACATTTATCGAACACCATAGGCGATGAAGGTAGCGAGTGCAACGACAGTTATCATAAGTGACATTACAATCCAAAAGAGGACTTGATCAATCTCGCGGTGGTAGATGAAAGTTTTAAATATAAAACACTTATTTATCAAACTAAAAATCTGCCATGATTGCAAGCCTGGATGAAGATAACAGTAAGAAGTATCATCTGAGTAGACACTAGATGGTTGCAGACTACTAATATAAGTACTATACTGGCTTACTTTGCAGTAGATCTGAAGTTGATGTCCTGTTAATATGGCGGCATATGGAGATGATGATGTGAGAGTTTGAATATTACTAAAACGCGCATACATTAATACTGCTACATTTCCGGAACCTTTCGACTCACCTTCGTGCTATGAGAGTCGCATCCACATAGATTTGACACCACACCAACAAACAATTATCCGATTCATCAGACCGTAGTCAGAAATGTTTCAATATACCGCTGTGAACCGTGGCTTTTGGAGGCTGAAGATACCATGTTGAATCACATAGTCCATATTTGTGTCCAAAAGTACACAACAGGTAAGCTGGATAGTTTAATGCTATCGTTCACTGTATCACGAATATGGCATGCCACCATGAGTTAACAAGACAACGCGTACAGATATGTCAAAAACGGCAAAATTTGGAGATTGCGCGTTTCCCAATATCCCGTGTTTAATCACGATCCCATCGACACTCGTGGAGAATGTTGGTCCGAAAAATATGCCGAAATATCGTAATCTTCAGTTTGTCTATGGAACCGAGGTGGAATGTCTCGAGGTCATCACGAAATAATATGGGGTTCGTTATCATTTATTGATTTTAATATCGAACAGTAAGGGGTGGGTGGGATGGACAGTCGATTGATGGGTTAGGAAAGGTAACTAAGTCCATGGCAGGGTCAAGTTCACGAACAATTGTTTCTGAACACACAGGGCCGGCTTCAGTCTATTGATTGTGACAGCTTCAGCAAACCGCAGAAATATTGAACTGGGTTGATGTAATAAAATTCTGAATGCACAAGCCGGGTCGATGATGTGACCAGTGGTCAGGATGTGTTTTGCGATTGCGGACACTGGTTGTTTGCGTGTTTCACGCCATCGATCCGGCTTGTGCATTCAGAATCTTATTACGTCATCCCTGTTCAAGATTCTTGCGGTTTGCTGAAGCTGTCGCAATCAATAGACTGAATCCGGCCCTATGTGTTCAGAAACATTTGTTCGTGTACTTATTGATTTGTTGGAGGCATGCGGCGACGAGATAATGAGGTTTTTGGACGAAACGGGAGGAAGGGAAACACCCCATCAGCGAGGTAATTTTGAGGCTGTTTGTTTCTGGCTGGCCCCCTGTGCGACCGTAAGAAGGTTATAGGCAGCCTTTTGCGGCCCTGCTAACTGACGCTTTGCCATTTGTTAAAAATTTCACATTTCAGTCTTGTCATTGTCCCACACGTCAGCTGGAATTGTGGTGGATGACCAAGTCGGAGACGGGATTATTCCGACACCCAGTGAAATATGTAAATGCGGATGTGGAATAAAGTCGAAACCCGTAGTGGATTGACCAGTGAAAATACGAGATCGAAGGAGTTATAACTGAACAATATCTGGCCAACGGAGTAAAGATTACAGGCAAACATCCGTGACAAGTAACGTTGATCAAACGCACAAAACCAAGCACACGACGTTTAAGTGTGAAAACCTTGATCTGTTGCGATTGTCTAGCCAAGCCAACTGAAACGTCTCTCGTGAGCTCCCCTTAGCCGCCAACAACACATTGGCTGCGGTATTCTATTTCTCTCAGTTCGTTCAGTTGATGGTGTGGTAGTGCGATGCGAATTTGCTTGAGCCCTAATTGCCCCGTACAGTTCCAGGTCTCTTCATTTTCACATCATGACCCTTCATTGAGCAGTCAGCTCTTTGCGTCACGTCTCCGAGTCTGACAGTCAATTTTTTTGTCGACCGAGTGTTTGGTTTGTCAGGTGCGTGCTTTCACATAGAACAAATGCAACGACGCTTTTAGTTAGCTGGTAATCAGAGCATAGTGTATGTCTGATCGCATCATGGGCTTATATGGCTGCGTTCTTTTACATAGGGACAGTTTTCCCTTTAGTGCAGATATATCAGGGAAGACAATTTTCAACCATAACATTCCTCACACACTTAGTCATCCATTGGCGGACCGCTTCTCATTAAACAAGATGAACACCTGCGGGGACCACTTTCTGGACAGAAGGTATTAAAGTACTGGGTTCCCTTGACCCAATTCATCAAAACAGCAAGAAGACAAACGTTGCGGTATGTTAACATTTCGCTTAGTCTAATCGGCCCCGTACTAAATACAAACGGAATATGTAACGAAGGGGCTTGGCTACAATAGTTAAACGGAGTGAATTTTGAGTGAAAAGGCCACTACCACAGAAGGTGACAAGTGTGAATCATTAACGTATGCGCACACAACACAGACTGTTTTGTTTGATCAACACAGCTTCATTGTTGACCAGAATTTTGTAGTTTTTGTGCCGTAGCAACGCACTGAACCACCTGGTTGAGTTGACGTTGTGATCTTTCTCCAGAATATGCCTCACAACTGATGACGCTGGGTTTCACGTTCGGTTGTTCATTTGGCTGTCCGTTCGCCTAGCAGACTGAATCAACCATTTTGAGAGGTGTTCGGTCATAAGTTGATGCAAGCACCGGTCCGTTCTGCCGATGTAACTGTTATTGCAGCTACAAATGAACTGATGAATGACATGTGAGACAGAATAGTTAGGTGCATCACGTCTAGCGTTTCCATAACTAACTCCCCGAGTTGATGACGAGAGGCACAATTCAGCTGCAGGCTATGTACGATTCACAGCTGACTGAAGCTGACGACGCATTATAGTGGATAAATAGTCTCCCCTGAACTGTAGTTTTTTGAACACCTTTTTCCCTAGGTATTAAGTTGGCAGGTTGGTATATAGGTGGAACTTCTTTGTAACTTCAATCTGACCATGTTCGTACGCACTATCAAACTTAGCGGTTAGGCTGACAGTTTCTAGACTTTACTTGTTCGGACCTTGTATGAGGGATCACACGCGCTACAATGCTTCTTGTTGTAACCCTCACCTTAATTCTATAGGTCAGTACATGTGCATATATGTCAGGACGTCTCCCAATTAGGCTCAACCGTCAACTGCTGTTATGATGGGGTTGTCCAAGTTTCCGTCTATTCACTCTTGCCTAGTTTTCCATTACAATTGTAGATCATGAAACATTATTCATTCTTCAATCAACAGAGGTAGGAATGCATCAGCATTGTGAAATAGAGAGTAAACCAACCCGGATCCTACCTGCTGTCTGACGGTTTTAGGTTTGGTTTCACATAATCCTCAACTGATGCCATAAAGATTATTGATTAGGACTTCATGAAAACGAACGCCAGTTTGTGAGTATGACCGGAAGACTAGGCGACGTGCGTTCAGGAGAAGTAGAACGCTTGAATTTGATTGGCTAATTGAGTCTCATTAAGAATTCTTACAGTGAACTTTCTCGTCAATCTATGTGAAGAAAGAAGTGTCGTTGAGTTTCACTCTTGTTCGAATTGTTGACCTATCTACCCAAAAAGATGATATTTCAACACTACCCTACATGCCTTCAGCGACCTGGCCGATTATTTTACCAAGTGAAACACTAATAAATTCGAATACTACAAATAAGACAGTTGTTACTAGGATGAGATAAACTTTGAGTAAATTTAGAATTTATTCAAATCAAAATAAGACAAGATATGCTGTAAGTAAGGCTTTGTAGGCAAAAATACACTATTTGATTACCGATTACAACAACGAACTATACTCAGTGGTGACAAAATGCGATCGTTCGTATCCGAATCCAAGGTGTACTGGGACTGTTTGTTGTACTTAACTCGAGTAAAATCACTCGTTGTGTATCAACACGAATGATTTTGGCTTACCGTAATCAGGCGCCGTATATGATTTCTACTGTACGATAACTCAATAATCGAAAGACGTCAAATGATTGTTTTTCAATGAGCTAACGAGAACATCTGCAGGCAGACAGATTTGCAATAAATCATGAAAGTGAATAGCGAGAACTACTTATATTTGGATTTTTCCATCTAATTTAAGCGAATGAGATGAAATTATTTCGTTCTAAAAATTTACCAAGCCAAACACGTATCATGTTGGTTACTGGCCGTTGACTAGTTTTGCCGTCGTGTTTTTTGTGTCAGTTGTTGAATACACACTCATTCTAAATGGCCCTCACACGTACAGCAAAATTGTTACAACATACATATCACGTGTTCACCTTTCACCACATCACTTCCGGTGGTCCGGCCTATCTATCATATCTGAAGCATAGCAAAATTGAAATAAACACAGCTGCTCGTTCTAGATATATGAAAGATCAGAAACCATAAACAAAAACCAATTAGTATAAATGGCAGACCGACGGATGTAGAATGTTCGTTTGGCGCAAACGGTACGGGGTGGTAAATGCATTCAGTCGCATGCTAGACCTTTAGAGATTTCATAATGCGAGCGAAGTGTTCATGTGTTAACAAAAGACTCATTCGGGATTTGCATACATACAGCCTAAATACACTTATCTCAACTGCGAGTGAACAGTGGCAGTTTGACAGCCAATTCTGTCCTTGCGTACTCTTAGGACACGAGGTCACTTTTAGGAACATAGGTTGCCCTTAGGGCGAGGATGAACCTGTGTGAGGGGGGGGGAGGAAAAGAGGTGGCAAGTGGACCCACTGTGTATGAACAATAGTTCACACAATGAGTTGATTGATTTGTTTCCAGAATGGTTATCTTAAGACAAAAGCCTTGTATCGATCACATGTCCTTTCGACAGTGTCCATTGTAAACTGACAGTCTTTGGTTGGTGATGTCCGTCTGTTGACCAATGAGATGATCAGTAGGGTATGCAATCAAAAAACCGATTTATTCAGTGATGTATTCGTCAAAATCAACTCAAAGGCATCCAAGTGACCTCGATTCAAGGAGAAAATCCGAAATTTCTCTTTATACCTTTAGTGAAGAAACTGTTCCCTTCACAGAATCAACCGCAAATCACGGAGACAGACGGACAAAGTAACCACTGAAACGGTTAGTAAACAAGCTCGTTTTCGGTGTTTCATCCACAGGCTAAATAAAACACATTTATATGGTATTACTAATAAGTATGGGTCACCCACACCGGTTGGTGCTCCCGAATGCGTTCGGACAATCGCCGTGTTATGCGCCCTATGTAGCTTGTGCCACAGAAACAAACGAAACGCGAGAATCGATAAGGCCCTGTTCGTCTGCGGTCGCTACCCATTTGATCGAGTCAAACCACCTGATCACTCAGACTTATTCGTTCAAGCCAATCTACTGAATATGTGGGATACAATCGAAACAGGTCAAGGGTCGTAATACTACTTGTGTACGCGTCAAGGCCGTCTGTGTGTTCAACGCGCGTGTTAGGACTCAAGCTGCGTTCTGATTGGTCGCGCCTTCAACGACCAACGACTCATCCATCCACGCACTTGAGAATGACGCTACTGCTTGTAAATGTCCGAATATAGTTTGTACTTCTAGTGAGTCACGAGTCCTCTCTGGTGCTGTTACAGCCTGTAAGGCCTACTGCTGATAGCACCCGAATAGGAACACAACACTGTCAATTGCAGAAGCCCTTGCGGTTCACCTATACTCACCACCACTGTGCGCTCAAAAACGGCTAGTCGAAACGTTGAACCTTCCATGGCCGTATACGCAAACCCAGGATAGAATGATCACATAGATGTGACGCATCTCTCGCAGAGTTTGTACAACTCACTCAATGTTATGTAACTAAGTCTCATGACTCAAACCAGTGACATGTTATCTACCACCTTCATTGAACCCATATAGATTTGTTGTATTTTATATACGTTGAACATCACCCACAATTGATCGCAGCTGTCGCATTCCCATAGACTTTCCAGTCAGCCCCTTTAGCCTGATGATGAAACACCGAAAACGAGCTTGTTTGCTACGCATTTCTCCTCATGACTTAACCAGGCGTATTCAAAGTACTTAAGAACTGAACACTTACAAGTTTGTTTCTGAGTGGTTGGCTAGATTTTGGCCGTACATCTGAATTCGTATCAGTTTTTGAGGGCGCATTCAGATTCGTGTCCATTATTTTACAACACCGGTCGGCAGAACTAATTAAAACAAAGTGACAAATAGTCTGCGAACAGCTTGTTTGAAAGATGTTTCATATACGTTGATGTTTGAGAATGCATACTCTGAAGCTGGCATTACATGTTAGTCGATTTCGTCATTGTTCGGATTCATTAGGCTACAGAAGTATGAATGATGTTCAAAATTCCGTCCTAACGGCCAGTTCGTTGTAATGTTATTGGTATTAAAATTGCAAAGCGTAATACGTTTTACTGATAAGTAATATATCAGATTTTTCAACTCTAAAGAAACTTGCTTATGAAAAATCTAGGCTTCTGTTTGACTCGAACCACTGGCGAGAACAGCTTGCCCGAATGGAACAAACGGTCTACCACTTGAGCCATGAAACTACGCTGATAGATCGTAATTGGATCCGTCATAAATAGACTAAACTTGCGTATTATTTACCAGGTCCACAACTTCAATGCGTCGGTTGAATTCAGCCTGAACTGTACGAGGAATTATCTCGGAGGAGCCATGTCTCAATATCATTTGGTGGGTTTTATGTGACACCGAGACAGATGGATAAAAAAGTTCGAATGTAACATTTCTGATCGCTCGATGGAGCTTCGTATTTCATTCAATAGGGTGTTTGTTACTTTTGTTCATGACGTTTCTGTCTCCGGTTCGAGTCCGGCCGAATGTCAGATTTTTCGTATCTGTATCCCTTCTGATTTACCAACTTTGTCAAACTACTTAACAGTAGTACAAGTGTGATGCTTTGGTGGATCCCAGCGTGAACTGTATAAGAAAGCCTGTTTGGGAACTCAATCGCTTGGGTCATTTACTGGATTCCACATGACAATGAACTGGATGGATAACTGTGTCCAGGTATGAAATTTCCGAGTTTCTTTTGTAGCATAATGGCTCAGCTAGTACGATGGTCACTGCTGTTAGATATGTTATTCTTATCGCTGATTTGAGTTCGGCCGAAGTCCAGATTGTGCACAGTTTGTAAACTGAATGTGTGATTTATTAACACCGGTTCATCGCAGGTTACTTGTTCACACTGACCACAGAAAAAGAACCCCGAAACCAATACACCGAAGCCGGTTTTCTCCTTGTTTGAATTCTACAGAAAAAGCCAATTTAATTTCTTTCCATGAAAAAAAGTGATTTGGACCACTTTCATCAAATGTCTTAATTGTCTAATCTCAGATGATGTTCGTTGGGTAGGTGGTTTGATGAGTAACTGTTTGGCTGGTAGCGTCAGAGTTTGCTTCCTCGAAATTCTTTTACGCTACTGTTGCCTGATACACGATAGCAGGGAAGAAACCTGTATCGACTGAAAATTACCCATCCGGACTAACAGGATGTTATCAAGTCAAATATCTTGATTATTTAGTTTTTCAGAAGACACTCCTAATTTTCACTGAGTCGACAATCTTTCGGCTGAACATCAGCTAGCAATTTCAGACTTTGAAGCTTAAGCACAACTGCTTCAGCTCCATACCTCTTCAGATTCAGCAGAAAAACAGGTTCTTCCATCAACCGCTCACTGTTTTTGAAATGTAGCTCGTGTGACAGACTGAAGTTGTGCAACTAACTCATTGCAGCTCAATTTTACAAACGAAAGTAATTGAGCGACCAGTCTGTAAATCTGAACATTATCCGGAGTTTAAACACGAACGCTTCAGCTGTATCAAGAAACAGTTTGGTTATTGTCAAGTGCATGGAACGTTCTTTTTGTGTCTGGGTCATCATAACTGACCGTCTCGACTCAAAACCAAGATCATGTGAGTAAGCACTGAAAGTAAGTCTGTTCATTGTTCACCAATTCGGATATGATTTTGGCAGTGCCTACTTTCCACGCTCCGAATTATTGATCTCTGTGGCTTTTCCAAATTAAGGTGTTTCGATATCATTTTCACCGGAACTCTTAAGCAAACTTGACTCCTCGCTTCCTGAGAAGTACTATAATAGAACAGATCAACAAGGGAACATTGCGGAAAAAGTCTAGACTAACTGTAGGTGGTGGTTAGTTCCATTCTTTTACAGATGCTACTAATAAGCTACTGAGGTATACGAAACGGTTACACGGAATACTGTTGGTGAAAGAATTGGCGGCCACAGAATACTTAAATCCAAAAACATGTAACTGAATCAACGGATTTTTTTTCAGTTGATAACGACTGTGCCCGTTAGGCAACTTTTCCACATGACCCATGATTACTATCATTATTTTGTAATTCAAATATACTTAATTAATTGTTTTCCTATTTGTTAAGTACGCGAATATGTAGAAAATTGAAAATTCACACTTCGAGAGACATGAGACATATATCCCACTCTAACAACGATGGATGACGCAAGGACGTTTTTCATGTAACTCACATACGCGATATAAACCGTTTACACTTCTGGAAGAGCAAGAAACGGACAATAGAACTGTAAACAGGTCGTGAAATAGTTTTATTGTTCAGCGTTCAGATGGAACAAAGTTGATGTGTTTTGATCATATTTTTATGAGAGTGTAAGACTGATTCTGCATTGTAATCGCATCTGGACAAGTAACCAATTTGAATACTCGCTACGAAGTTCCGCAGGACAGAAGCCGTGACTTAATGGATACGACAGACATATATAAAAATGAAAACAACTACCGGAGTACCCACAGCGTCAAAAAATGTTTTTTTTAAATCACATAGGGGAGATTCTGACGTTTGACAACAAGAGCCACAACAGACTAGAGGATGTGTTCCCGACTGTCTTGAGAAATGACAAAGAATGTTTCCAACTATCTGACTCTGTCTTGTTTGGCTTAAGTGTTATACTGTTGATGTTGGCGGGTACTCTCCGTTGGTCTCTATACAGGCGCCTGACGTTTTTAGTCACGCTTTCAGCCATTTAAGAACGTATTGCTTGATCCGAGCAGCATCTTGCATAGCTCATACTGCAGATACATTAATGGAGAGCTTAACAAACAATCACTGCAATTTTCACTTGAAAGGAATCATTGATTTACTTTCACAATTAATTCAACTAGAAGAAGATTGCGTTTGTGCGGATTTTAGGGAAGGAAGGAGCATAGAAGACTATTAAGATCCAGTACTTGAACTAAACATTTTAGTTTGTATCTAGTTGACGCTGTTGAAATACATTCAGAGAAACGTGGAGGAAGGGGGCTATGGTGTCAAATGGAACATTAACTACAAAGTTTTCACGCGTTTCAAAAGTTTGAGAAACGTTTAAGTTAGCGCATTGTTTGACGGTAAACCTGCAAAACAGTGAGATTGTATTAGTGGTAAGTAGTTTGGTGGATTTGATAATTTAGAAGTGAGTTATTTGCGAAAAATCTGGACTTCTGCTAGATTCGAACCAAAGACAGAAACAGGAAATGCAGAGGCAACAAGTGGTATACAAGCTGAGGTACGAAGCCACGCGCGTAGATCACTAGTTTCGCATTTGAACCTAATTGCCCACCAAACCAGCTGTGTCATATGGAATCCACCACATGCTTCAGAAGATTTATTACCCAAGCATGTTTTTTTATCGTTGGTTCGAATTTGGCTAAATGCCATATTTTTCACAATTGGGTCCATTCTAAATGTAAGAGATGTTTTGAAAATCTCGCATGAATGTTTCAGAATCATTTGATAACAAAACCCTACAGGTAAATAGTACCTCTGGTTAGAAAGCGTAAACTTATCGATAAATCAAATGATTGAATGCGGTGAAGTGGAGAGGACACTTAAGCGCCCATCGCAGTCACATGAACTTGGTGAAAACCTGAACATGTCATGTCATGCTGTTCCCAAAAGAAGCAGAGGTAACGGTTCATTACCTGCAGGAAGGAATGTGTATTCACTGCAGTGTTCATCGAATTGGTTAACCTTCATAAGTAACTACAACATACTGAGATATGTGGTTATGCTAAGAGATAGACTGTGGAAGTCCTACCAGCTCATCAAACTGTCTACCAGGGTGCGGGGAAAAATTCGTGTAAGGTGTTTGCCGCCTAACATCATATCATCTGCATATCTGATTATATATTGTCATGGTTGCTGTATGCAATGAAGACCGGAACAGGGCGAGGATTGGATTGTGAATGGCCACCACCACATCTAAGTGGTGGGCGGTTATGAAGCTTCCTTACTAAACTACGTAAACTGGCTGTAATTAGTAAAATAATCGATGGGTAAGTATTGAATGTCAAACCTCCTAGGAATTTACAGTGGCGCTTTTTACCGATGCTTCCAAATATACAGGTGTTCACTAAGAAATGCACGTAAACAACTCTAAGTTTTTCATCACTCGATAACGAAAGTAAATGAATTTAACTAACTAGGGCATTAAAAGATGGACGTGATTGACGACGGGCGAAGTGGTTGAAATCCGTAAGGTTCGCTTGCATTTTCGTTTGCGTGAAAAGTAGTGTTTCAGTATTTTTCAGTGTATAAAAGGGAGCAGAGTTGAGGCGTTTCTTCGGTTAAGGACTTGTGAAACGCGCATTGTCCTCCGACTAAATTATCTTCATCCGCATCGAGAGGATTTAGATGATGCCGCAAACGTCTTTGACGAGTTTGAAAACGGAGGGAAAATACTGAGTGCAATGCAAGTGGACCGAAATCGTTTCGTGATTAGAGAGCGCTTTGCCAATCAGAGCTCAGACGAAGGAACTGCGGTTGATCGTCACCATCCAGTTGAAAACGGCAATCAGTTGCCGCATCAGATTTGTTTGTAAGAAGTGCTGATTAAAACTTGTTGTTTGAACGCGTGCCAGATTTAAACAACCGAGTTGCTTATGGCCTGGTCGTAGAAAATAACACCAACGGGCTAACCGAAACACTTGTGGTCTAATAGCAACCGTAACCATCTTCATCTCTCTATAAAAAAGGGGTGTTGTTTTCTAATAAATTATGATTGCTTAGTGTCGATCAGACTACCATTGTTCTGGTTCTGTCGTCTTGGTAGCTCAGCACGTGATGTTAAACATACATAGTTTTCAGCTTTATTCCTGTTGGCTGAGGTTTCTCCCCACCTCGTCAACAGGAATTATTTTTAGCGTCAATCGTTTTCTATAACTCTTGCGGCTTTGATTAGAGTGGCAGTAAAAAAAAAATTATGGAAGTTTTCAATCAAAAGTACACTTTGTCAAGGAAGGATTTAGGCTGACAAAAATAAAACGTGCATACAAAGATCAGATGGGTTTATCGGTGACCTTACGCTGATGCTCGAAAGAGTGCGCGGGCTCAGGCAGGTACGCATATATTAACTAGTGTATCCAATGGAATTACAAAGTTGCGAATTGAGAAACAGACGAAGTTGAGTAAAACGAGTACCGTTTGAATTAAATATCCACCGAAGTTAAAAGCAGCTCACTTTGAAAATGCAGATGAATACTCTACTTCACGTGAGCGTGCTCATCTTCAGATCACTGAATGGAAAAACACTTAAACCATTACGAGAGTCCTCCAACACATAAACCAACTACATCTTTTGTGTTTAGCTGTGATAAACATGAACATTCTTTGACCGTACAGCCCAGGCTTAGTTGAAAACATAAAAGTACCACAGATTCGATTTGAACTTGTGACCATGGATGCCATAAACAGTGTGTACAGATAAAAGATCAACAAATCGTAACGGGGTGAGTATCCTCTTACTGCAGGAATAGTAATGTCCAAAGTCACAAAGAAGGTAGATGCCAAAGGGTTTAGTGGACAAAAATAACACAAAATTCTAAATATCAGAACTGTCATTCTTAAGCCGTCTTGTTAAGAACATTCGAAGGTGTTCTGCATTCACTGTTAACTAAGGAAGTTTACAGACGTTATATCAAATATTATATGGGATATGTCGTGTATATATATATATATATATATATATATATATATATATATATCATTCACCGGTATCGCTTTCCACCAGTAACAGATCGTGTTATTCAACCCTGACAGGTATATTTAGTTCTCACTTCTTAAAAGTACCAAACAAACATCACACTTATACAGCATGGGTGAATTCCCAGTAATCGGCCCCACCTCTCCAGAGTCTACGATCGCCACTGTTGTGTGTAGTAGCGGAACCGAACGTAGACATCTTCCGTACAGTGCAACACAGTGGAGTTTTGTAAATGGTTATTTTCGAAATGCGATCATATCACACAACGTGTATAGTGTTGAGAAAAATTACTGAAACCAGTGCCCATCATAATATTATTGTTATTTGATGTTTGAGCTTTTTAGCTCTGCCTTCTTCATAAAGTTGATTGCAACTAGCGTTCAAATACGTAGATAATCATCATCATCATACTTGTAGTGATCCACGTCTGATCGTTGAGTTACGCGTAGCCCAAAAATGGAACCCCAAAGTGCAAACAAGATTGGATCCAACAATTTCTACGGTACTATTAAAGAAATGCATCAATAATTACAAAAGGCAAACCTCAATCGTTCGCGACGATAGTCTCGTTCAGCAAAATCAATAGTTTCTCAACAGGACCAACAAGGTCAAATGTGAACCGTCACGCCAGCATACCAGGACAAGAATGGCCACTCGCGCAGCGAACATTTAATGACACAGTGGTTCAGTAAAACAAAATGGGGTGGGTGAGGTAATAGGAAAAAGTGTCAGGTTAGTGAGAAAAAATGGGGAATGTAAACGATGAGGACGAATTTCTTCAGTTCGTGGATTGACAAATTTACAATACTTATCCTCGATGTACTGAGGAATTGATATTTGTAATGCAAAATTGTCGCTCAGGAATGTCCCCGAAGGATACCAACTAGTTTCCATGAGCAGTTGTCCTCATCAAAATTCCATACCATAGTGACTGCCGCCATTAACTCCCTGCGGATAAATTCAGCTATCCATTGGACAAGTAGTGTAACAGTTATCCTTTTTTGCGATAGACGAAAGCTAGGACTTCATTAAGTCATCAAGTCATAGTTAAGACAGTGTGAACTGTTTTTTTCAACTCGCTTTCTACTATTGTGATTTTTATACGGAGCGCGATCCATAACTCACCCAATGATATCACTCAAGAAGTTTGTCTTACATGCACTGAACTGAACTTAGATGCCCTATTCTATCAACGCTATATATACACTGTTGACGATGGCCTTAAAACCATAATAGTTGAATAGAACTTGAGAAGACATGGTCGAGTTAAATGATGTCTCCTGAGTCTATGTTCAAAGGCATAATGAATTGACTAATAATATGTTATATAATATGATATAATATAATAATAATATAATAATATAATATATAATAATAATATATAATAATATATAATAATAATATAATATGTGATATGTGATATAATAATATATATGACTAATAACATGTGGACGGTTTGTTCAAATCCCGTCCAGGTTATATTTATCCGATAAATCAATCAAACAGTAATTAAACTTATCATAGTAATGAATCGACTTTAGGATAAATATCAAGTTCTTAATAGGATTTTAAGTTCACACTCCGATTTTCATTACTAGTGTAAACAGATCATGTGATAGATTACTTCCATACAGCTAATTGAAATTTATATTTTAACAAGGATTGGCTAGCCGTTCTGTTGTCGCTGACCGGTATCAATACCATTCTGTCATACCGCTTGATTAGGTGGTTACTACAAACAGAAGATGCAAGAAGCCTGAGGTTTCGGCAACGTTGACTCAGCAATATTACTACAGTTTGAGGGGCCAACCCATACTGTGTAGTTAAAATCAGACTTCCATGAGCTTTCATCTGGCGTGATGGCAAGGTCGTAAGCTGTACACAATAGGTGAATAATTGCATCTCTAAACTACACTCGTTTATTTATCAGTCCATCCGCTGGACGCAGAATTCAAAAACTCCATTATATGGGATGCACCAGTTGACCTAAGGTCACTAACGTACAGCAATAGACTGGATGACTGAATATATCCTTATCTCAATAGTCAACTGTCAGTTGATTGGATAAATCCTAAAGCAAGACTTTCAGCGCTCTCAGATCCTCGTATTTTGCAGTAAACCGATGTATTTCACTATATGATGATATTTATTTTGTTAAGACAAAAGAAGGACGTCACTTTATGTCAACAACTATTAATCGGCCTACCAGGCTAACGCTATGACATCCTCGAATACGTATATGGCAAATTAATTCTCTTTTAAGGATGCGATTATTCACCGATTGTGTGTATGCCATGATACTACCGCCACATTTGATGGAATTTGAGTAGCTTCGTCATCAGGTAACTTATGATTGTCCTGCCTACTTTAGTCATGTCCTTAATAGTGTTGTTTCAATTATTCCATGAAATCACATCACTCTTTCTGGGTCGACGTTGACGAAGCACGAAGGGTTGTCCTACACCTTTCATTCGTACTAATAACCCATTCAGTCGATAGAGCAAAATCAAGTTGTACAATAGATCGCCGTTATGAATTGAGGTTCAATTATACATGACAACCGTCCACTTTGTCACGGTTGAACGTTGCCTTTCAACTGCAGGCTTAAAGCATATCTAGTGTGGCGTCTTCGTGTGTTGTGATCAACCACAATATCGATCGTCCCTTTTAAACATAATTAGCTTCACCCGATCCCTGCTTTATGGTTGACATCTGTTGTATCATTATCGTCTGACGTCTACTCAGCTTACTACTGTTTGTAAGCGCTTACAAACGTTCTTTCGATTTCTGAGCTCAACACAGATTGTCCGGTGAAACGGTCCTCTAAAAGACAAAAGTTCAATAAGAAGACACTTCTTTTCAATCAGAATTTATGGCTTTTAAAGAGGCGGTTTCTAACTTTTACTGTTTAACACTAATTTCTGTTTTGGCACTGTTAACAACAGTCGCTATTTTCCTCGTAGTTGTCCTGAACATTTCAATGTAAGGTTTAAGAGTCCTACTCCACGCATTGATCAATACATTTATTATCCGGCATAGGTTTCTTTTGCTGCAGTCTTCGGTTACAGTGCGATTATCCCAGTCCCAGACATATTTTGTTAGATTATGATATAGTGATCGAGGTGACCATGGCAAAGTTCAAAACCCTTTTAATGTCACAAACCTTGCGCCTTCTGACAAACATAAAACAGAGGTCTGGTTGCAGAGTCGATGCGTTAGAAATGCCAATCGAGTCAAATAGATGGTTTTGTAACACATTCTCGTCATTCAAAGAGTTTCTGAAGGATGTTAGGTCGACTCTTCCATTCAGCTTAACAGTGCGTCTAATGTTGCCTTGACCTATCGATAAAATGACGAGTGGTCTTATGTGATTACAAGTGCTTCGTTGCATCAGGGTACGGCCACCTCGTGCAACGAGTGCAATCTGGGATTCAACAGTTCCTAACATTATCTTTAATCACCGCAGTGATCGAGTACAGTGTCATCCAGGCCACGAAAGTCGCTGTTGTCTGAGGTTTCTCATTAGTGCTGAAACCCAAAATAGGTACTTAATACAAATTCTTCACCCATGTAGTTCTCCAGTCCGGGTTCTGATCTACTCTGGAAGAGCACTAAACCGCGACAACGTTTGATTTGTTGTAACTGGTTTCGTTCTAACTAGCTACAACAAGCATCGGTAAACTTTTTCATCAACAGTTCTTCGTTCGTCTTCCTTAAGTCCCAAGTCTCCAACAGCATGATAGCAAGTTATCCACCTCCCTACGTAATTCGAGTGATACTTCAATAACTGGCAATCCATTGTCTTCATCTGACCATTAAATACACTCTTGATGGAAGGCCAATTCTCGTTACCACTTGCGGACATCCAATAAATCCACTATATTCAAATGGGCTCACACTACTGGTCACAGGAGTGCGTGTTTGCAATGGTACTATGTTGTGGAAGTCGGTCATCCTTGTCAAACGATGCTCACAAAATACACGCATCGTCGGCTACCTACGACCAATCGCAATAGTACGCAGAATGGTATAATGTACATAACTAGTGTCGATAAACGGCAACATGTAATGACAACCGGTTGTAACTGAAAAGACGCTCATGTGAATCTCTTTATGAGAGGCTTCCGTATATCGCGAACAGCGTATGACCCCAGCTGACCTATAAAACAAAGACTCATTCAGCCCATTGTAGACATGCTTGAGTGTGAGTGACCAAGGGGTAACCGGTGTATTACGTGCTGCTCTACTTCACGTTCAAGCCAGTTGATTGGACGGAGAACCGTGAAAGCGTGATTCGGTTATGCACAATATACGTATCTGGACGCAACATTGTTCTCAAAAGAAAGAACAGGGCCAGTAGCAAACACCTGCCATGTGCTAAGGGGAGACAATTTTTGACGGGCGGTGTATTGCATAATGAACGTAAGAGTGAGAATTTTGGAAGGGGTGATATTATCCTCAAACTGGTTACATATGCACGAGGATGTGGACAGCGCATCCGTCAGTTATTCTTCTATGAGATTATTCTGGCAGCTATATACACTCGTCTAACGCATAATGACACAGAATAAAACATCATAACGTGTTATTATAGAGAGACGATAAATTGTTGCCACTGTTCCCAATAACCTTATGTTTTATCAGATATGAATAATTAGGGAATGTTGTAAGGAAGCTCTGGAAGCTATAGATCTGTTACTGAATTGGTCTTTCTTTAGTCACATTTTCAGTTAACCTACCAAAATGGATTTATGTCCTAAATGTACTTCGGAGAAGCAACCAAACTGATTCAAATGTGTGTCACAGCCACTACACAGACGCATAAAGCAAAGGGTTCCCATACACGTCACTTTTGCATTCTGTGTCGATCAGTAAGCTCAAGGAAGTTCACTAATAGGTTAGTGAATTTGCAGTGGGTTTTGGTAACCTAATTATTGATGATCACAAGCTGGTTAATTGAGTTGACATGACTTGATAGAGTCCAGAGTGTGAGCGCGTTTCTGAATGTTATTTAACTACCCTGGAGGAATAGATGCTGGAACATAGTGTTCCATTCGATTAGGACAATATGGAGACAAACATACATGGAGAAGATAACGCGATGAATGATGGCGTAGTGATCACGTGGGTGACAGCACACCAACGTTTGTCCATAAACTGGGACGATTCGCATCGATCGCCCAATTAACCGATGTGACAAGCTGTTGGTACATACGAAATGGGAATGCTGACACTAGGCCCTGCAGATTGTGAACATTTGCGCTGTATTTGAGACAACACTCTTGCTCATATTTGACAAAATTTACGTTTGTCCGTTACGTGTGAAACTTGATAACCCTAACATAGTTCAGTCTGCTTAACTGTTAGTTCACATGGAAAAATAGTTATGTTCGTTAGGTTGTAATCAATCTGACCCTAGCATGCACCAGCTCATGAAAATACGTCGTTGATCAACGACAAATCCTTTTCAGAAGTCGGCAGTGTTGACACAACAAGTCTGATATGTGTGAGTTGTACTTGGTCAAGCCCAGGATGTTTCGGTCTATAGTGGGAAGGTGTCTGGTGGAATCCCTAAGGCAACTAATGTCTCGTCTAGATTTATGACTTATATGCTGACGATTTCTATTTTTTATCGTGGCGTAACGACTATGACGACCTGTCTGTTGGACAGCATATCTTCAGCGATAATTGACAGATTCCTATACTTGGTACATTCAGTCGGCTGTTACTGTGGTATGAAATTAGAGCAACTATACTACGGATTACTGTCTCACTTAAGTAAGGTTTTGATTCGTTTGTAGTGAAATACTATGAAGTAAATACCTTGGTAAACGGTTCACTAAGTCACTATTCACAAGTGCACGTCAATCAGATGTAATATATAAACAACCGTAGAGAATAGATACCGAATATTTATTGCACGGAACGGAAAAACGGTCTTGTATGATGCCATTAAAGGCACCGACACGCGTACTTTAAGAAGATGTGGCCAGTTCTGGCTAATGCTGTTCGGTGAGATCTTCGTGCCGCGTATGGTTCATTCGTAGAATACAAGAAACGTCTCATTATCAGTAGCTGTTACCCTCAAATGATAGGTTGTCGTCTTAGTGACGGTCCGTCGTGTGATCTGGGTCCGGCATGATAATCTGTCCAGTTTAATTTGCGCATGGTTTTTTTTTTAAAAAACAACTCAAGTTTCCAGAAGACAAGGCACCCCAATCTGGACAATATTTTTTAACATGCTGTCTAAGTCGATCCCGATAACGTAGCGAGTTGTCGTCATCACGGCTCCTGTATATGAATACAACGGTCAAATAAGACATGCCAGTAGGAGTGACACGGCGCAATAGCAAAAACACAAAACTGGTTAGTGCCATATAAGACCCAGTGTTTTGGCAACAAGTCCATAAGCCGCCACGTCAGAGTTCACAAGTAATACAGTGAACCTAACAGCACAGCCTGGTGTGCATCAGGTGTGCATCTAGGGTAAAGTTGTTAGGTTTCCATCAGTCTTCTGGTAATCTGCAAATCTGTTTTGCTCATGGATGCAGCCTTTACCATTCATCGTTTGGTGAAAAATCATAGCGGTAGCACACTCCGTTAAGCGACTATTGTATTTTTACTTTGTCCAAATGTTGAAACGTTTGCTAGCAGCTAGGTGCTATCGAACGTAGTCCGTGGTGGTCAAAACACTAGAGTGATGGAGCCGAACGACTACATTAGAAATGTCCGTACACCCTCGTGCCAGTTAGTCTGGCTGTGGTTACAGTGGTGTGTTGAGGCCGACTCATTTGGAAGGTCTGATTTTTGAACAAGCCCTTTGATTTGGACTTCGGTTTTTTTTAATTCGAACCCAAACTTGTAGAACGATCAATACCCGAGCGATATCGAGTCCGAAGAAAGGTATCGAAAATCACAACCTAACCTGTGCTAAACCTTTGGCATCATATTACTTGGACCAGCGTCTACTACAACGTCATTTACTGGTCAGTAGTAGTAGGATCTTGGTTAATACAACTTGTGAGTACTGCTCAGACTGTCCGATTGCCCCAAGAGGAAACACAGTAGCTGTTCTGTCAACTCCAGAATGGCTACTCATTGACAAATGAAACTAAACGGCTCAGTTGGGTAAGCTTGATAATCGGTAACGCTGTGCTAAGTTTGAGCCATCAACCTCGATAGTAGATATCACAGGGTACCATAGAAAATACTGCGATCCTGCAGACGAAACGGTGAGATACACGAGGACCAATACCGTCTTCAAGAGGTGACTAGTTCTTCTAGGTCACTTAATAGAAACAAATGAATATCCGGTTGTGGTACGCTCTACGTGATCCGTATATTAATATTATTATTACTGGAGGGCGGTGAATTTTTCGGAGAAGCGCACTGAACTACTTAAAAAGGTGTGCACTGGTGACGTGAAGCACTTAACTAAATTAAAGTATTATAACATATAGTCAGCACATTACTGAAGCATACGTTCATAGCTATGCTAGGTGTCAATTTGTATAGTCAAAACGGGGTTTTCTAATATAACCCAGTTTGCATAAAACTACAGCATTTTAATCATCCATAAACAAGAAACAGATATGTGGTTAAATCAACTTAGGGGATAAAGTTATCCGATCCAAATCCAACCAAATGTTTATTAAATTTTCCAACCGGTAATGTATAAATAAAATGGTATGAGTAAAATCAGGCTACTTATGAGCATTACATAAAAATGCTGGCGCAGTATCATTCCGTAACTGTTCATTATTTTCCGCCAGACGTCTTCACGTTTGCTGAGGGGATAAATGAAACCCCTCACTTTCTTCCTCTGGTTTACAACATTGTGCTACTGTCATTGTATATACTTTTATCACAAGTTTACCTCATCAAACCGTTAGGGCAGCCTCACAGATGCAATCAAGCTACTTACAAACAGAGCAGTTCAACACGAATCAAGCACCGGTTCACAATATCTGAACTCCAAAGCAAATAAATGAACAGAATATAAATCGTTGAAAATATGTCACCAAAAATTAACGCAAAACATTAATGCAGCATGAGACAAAATCAGAAGCACTAGCGTTTGATTTTCAAGTTGCCATTTTCTAACCATGAAAGTTATCTCGGAAAGCTGCCGTTTTTTTACGATCCTACATACTTTTCGGTGATACAGAACCTGTTGTTCACCAACTTCATATAATTGAAACTCAAATAATCGCGAATGCGTACTATCCGCCCAACATTTGTCTGTCACTGTATACTCCCTACCTATACTGCTATCTTGGCGAGGTGGTCGGGCTTGTGTACTGTTTTGATCCGGCGGGTTATGCTGACTAGGACTCCGGTCCTTCCAGGTGCAACCTTGTCAGACAGGTCAAAGGGGAACAGTCAGACAAAAAGCAGTTACACTCATAGGATTGTATGTCGCACTACTGACCGCGTAGGAGTGCTTAGGTAGTGAGGCACGATCCTATGGGTATACAGCAGAACTATTTTCATAGTTGCGGCACTGCTGTCTTCCGTGTCAGGAAGAAGGGGGTTAAAAGGTACCCTCAAACAAAGAGCACTCCGATCGCCCAACGGTTGACCGTGACCGCCGACGTATTATCCAATACAGTAGAAAAACATTTGTTATCTCTCAAAAGCCTGATGTAGCTTCGAGTACATCCACTGCGCGCAGCAGTGCTCAGAACGAGACATCATTGACTTACTCACTGCGCCCTCGGGCTAGGCAAGCCCCTCACCACCAAGTGAGTCAGACTCTTGAGTCATTGGCTCCGGGTGGGGTCCCCCAAGAAAACCCTATATCATGTTGTCTCGCAGGTCAGACTTTTGAGTCAGAGACTCGGGGTGGGGTCTCTCAAGTCAACTCCCTTCCGCGGCATAAACGACCGGGAAGTATCAGAAGTTATCGTTCTCTCGACAGTGACATTACTAACCGATCTCGACTTTCTCCTACTGTTTTACCCCCTCTTCATTATGCATTCCATAGGCCCTCGGGCGATAATTGTTTTCTGAGGCCAAGACAACTGGTAAACACTGGCGCTTTCAATGTCTGCACTCTCTCTCTAGCAAGTACTCTCTCAAGTCTGGAGCTTGATGTGTGTTGTGTGTCGGAGACGCGAGTTTACGATTCTAGCACGGTTATCCATTTGAGCTCACCCCTAGATAACTGTTGATCCAAGCGTTTCCATCTCAGGGTTTCTGGTGACACTGAAGCTGAATCTCGCGGTCAAGCTGGAGTGGGAATCGCATTGAGTTCCAGAGCGGAGCAATGCTTGTTCGATTGGATGCCAGTGAATGGTTGCTTGTGCGCTGTCAGACTCAATACATCGGTAAAAGTCTGTCGACTCAATTCAGAAAGGCGTTCTGTATTCATTATATCGGCGTACGCTCCGACGGACAGCTGTTCGGATGCTACCAAGGATGCGTTCTATGACGCCCTCTTTGACCTTCTGAGGCAAACTAAACAGTCAGACATCATCATACTAGCGGGCGATTTTTATGCTCAGCTTGGTCGTCTTTCTTCGGATGAGAAGCGGCTAGGAGGTATGTTTGGTGTCCGGGCACAACGCATTGATAATAGCGAAAGACTGTTGCGGCTGTGCCCATCCCACGGTCTGTATATTTCGAGCACGGCATTCCAACACAGAAAAAAGCACCGTGTTACTTGGAGACCTCCGTGCGTCTCCCAACCGTGGACACAGTTGGATCATATAGCAGTCAGTTACAAGTGGCGTCACTCTTTTAAGGACTGTCGTGCCTTTTGGAGCAACCACCTGTACTGGTACCATGCTGTTGTGCGTGCCCGTTTTGTTTTATCATATGCCCAGAGGACATACGCTCGTAAATGTAAAGTGCTTAACTGGCATTCGAGCGATGAGGATGTAAAGAACGCTTACCAAAAGGGGTTGGTGAAGACGTTACCCAGTTCGAGTCAGATGAAACATCCTAATGAACACTGGGAACAAATCGCCGGAGCTATGAAGGCATGCAGTGAACAGGCATGTTCCGATGGGGTTGTTCAGTTGCGACAGCATTGGATTTCTGTCACGTCGATAAACCTCATGAACAAGCGTCGCTCGATCCCACCTCGGTCTGAATATGATGACGACCGTCGAGAACTTAAACGCAACCTGACTAAACGTTTGCGCAAAGACCGTGAGCAATACTTGGTGGAACAATCAAAAGAGATGGAAAAAACCTTTTTATCTGGGAATA
>JTDE01005528.1:41804-52976 GCA_014338405.1 Paragonimus skrjabini miyazakii
TATATATATATATATATATCGGTTTGATCAAATTTGGTTTACAGATGTGTCTCAAATCAAACACAAAAGACAGTTTGAAAGTGACCGATTTCGACTTGGGAATTCTCAATTTTAAACAGATATTACCGCATTAATAAGAGGTATTGGAGGACTTGGTGTATACAAGTTGAACATACCTCACAATTGATCACACCTTCCACATTCACGTGGACTTCAGCGAGCTCCTTTCGAAAGCAAGCGTTAGATTGGCGGTTCATTCCTACAAAGTTAGCACAGTTTCCTCCTGAAACAGGTCCTAATCCAGGCCGCGGCAATGATATGCACTAATGCCGAGCTCTGGCAAGAGTAAAACTCGAGTCTGATGCCTTTTTTCGGTAGGAGCTGATAAGAAAGTCTATGGAAGTTAGACAGTTGTTACCAATTGTGAGTAATACTCCGCTTGTGTATTCCCACATCTTTGTAAGTGAACAATGCATGAAATGTGCTATAAAGCACACCTACGAGCTTGTCACGAGAGCATGTCAACATACCTTAGTCTATATTTCACTTGATCCTCAATCATAAGATTTCGACGGACTTGTCAGCCTTTATGATTAATGAGTAATCATTCGTCATCTCTTCTTCCAGAACATTTATTGTCACTGTCATGTTGGTCTGAGTTGCCCGTGAACTGCTACAGACCTATACACTCTAGCTAATTGCCTCTGCACACCTCTCCTCTGTTTCACAAACACACACACCAGCTACTCAATTTTCTGACCGGTCCCGCGGAGTCGCGATGGTTCGATAAGAGTCTCAGTTTACTAATTGATCGGACTGGCTGCGCTGCGATCAATTTCGAGCACAGTTGGGGCGATGGTGTGGCCGTCGTACGATTGAGTCAGGACATGTTTGAACAGTCAGAAAAAGAGCCGGTTGTCAGTCCAGATGATTTAATCGATGGAGCCAAAAAGTAAGTTTGTTCACCCAAGCGGCGACCCACCGTTTTTTAAAACTTGTAGTTACCTTTCCTTTATGCTTCCGTTGTCTAGACGTAAAATCTTTGTCATTTTAGGTTGTGATGCTTATTGTCACTTTTAAACAGGTCTTCCTAATCAGTACAGTTGTTCAACAAACGCTAGTGTGGGGGAAACCTCGCATCACAAGATATATTGGACTCTGTTCGATGTAATACTTGAGGGACTTCGACGTGTAGATCTTCGTGCTTTCCACTCATGCTGAAGACAACATTCCACATGCGCAATCCTGAAATTGAAATATCTCAGTTGTAGCGGTATAAACCATCGTAGCAGATCCGAACCGTGGTCCTCTGAAGTATTTCTGCCTAGGTTTGGACAAGTTGACAGTGCTCAGCCCACATGTGACCAGGTATATCGCATGACAACAAACATTTTGTGGTGTAACAGGTAAAAATCCATTACTTTCAATCCTCCATCTCTGTGATGATTAGTTGGGCTCGTTGAATGACAGTGTCGCGGTAGTGTCTTTTTCTTGCATGGATTACCCCGGTTGTTCGTGGTCATACATTTAGCGTGAAATTGGAATCGATGTTGTCGTACTTATCGCCTTTTTTAAGCCCTAATCGGCAGTATTTTGTATTGACGACTTGTTTGTTTTCGTTTTTAATACTGATTATCTATACATTTCTTTATTTTGTCCTTTTCAATTTCCTGTGGTCCTACTTCTCTGAAGCACAATAATAAACCAGTTGCTTTGAGGACAGGTGGTTTAGTTCCATTTCTCTTTGACAGACTTCCAGAGTCCACGGTACAACGTCTCGAATGGCTTGTTGATGATCATTTGGTCTCTGACACACTGAAATCGGCACGTGAAGCCTACGAGGCACGACGCCACTCGGTTGTGTTACATTTCGATTGGAAACAGGGCAGCCTTTCGAAACGCCTATGCAAACAAGCTAACCTCAGTGCTGATTCTATGATGCAGCTCAGTTTTCAGGTGCGTGTAATTATTGTCTGTGTGGGCGCACTTGTCGATCTGCAATTTTGCACGTTCTATGCTACGTGTATTTCCATCGTCTAGATTCCATCATTTGTGTTCCAAATTTGGTAATTGGAGGTCATGACTTATCAGCAGGCTTGACTGAGTGTGATCGGTGAACGATATTTCGAATGTGACCTTGGGTCAGACAAACACAGTTCACATCTGATTACCAGTTACGGCGTCCTGTGACTTGTTAAGAACTTTGGTGTTGCTGTGACGTAAACGATTTTTACTGCCCGCTGTGTTAGGTCGGCACTCCATGATCAACGAATATAAATTTCAAAATGATCGTCCTGAAACACTTACATCAAAAGTTGACTCTGGTTGGGCTACGATGACGTTTATTTCAGAATAAGATAATGACATGTTGATGAGTCTAACAGTTTTCGGCCATCAATGAGTAGGTTTATTGCTGAAAGTCACTATGCACACCACCCTACTGGTTATCCTCTGATTTAATCGTCAGGAGGTTTATTGTTCAAATTCAAACTTCCTTTTCTTTTCTCCTCTCCCTATAAATTAAACACTTTAGCTGTTCGTGTTCTTACTGCGGGCATTGATTACCATTACGAGCTGTGTATCCGACCATATGGTCTTCCCTACGGTGGCCCTCTTACAAGAGATACCTCGGTACAACATACCATTTTCGGGTTTTTGACCGGTTTCCTATTAAATTAAGTAACCCCCCTTTTTAAAACGGACACTGGGCTTGTTCCCGAACCTTTTAAGAGACATGACTTGAAGAGCGCCCGTCAACGCCAGCCTTGGATCATTCTATATTCGGCAAGTAGATGTGAAACACCTCACTTATGTTTACTACCGTGGTCACATTGCTTGTCTGCCCCACTGTCTCCACGACTGTACATCGTTTTGTTTCTACGACGCTGACTCACGCTCATCTGCACACTTTGGGTTTCCCTTCTGCCTTCGTCACTGGTGATACTGGAGCAGAATTTGTAAGTCATGATGAAACGAAAATGTGGAATCAACTTGTTTACTGATAACGTGTTCGACGGGCGTTGTAGAAATAAGGAAAACCTATGGACAGGACAAAAGAAAACCATCTGCGACATTAACTGACTGCTTCATGAAAATAAAGCTGGATCTCCAGGGATTTCCGACTCAGACGTTTTATGCCATCCATGTGACGGTCACATTTTGCTTGTGATCGATAAAAGTCACTTTTATTCTATATTTCGCTTTTTTTAACGCTACATCACTGTACACTATTTAGACATTGAGCAGACCGTCTACCTTGGTAATAAGGTCCTATGTCGTAGTGGACATCTTTCTTCGTTTGTCGAGGGTTTCTGCTGTGAAGAGCAATTATCGTTCTCAGCTTTCGATGTCATCATAAAAATTAAAACTTATTACGCATATTTATCCAGTATTTCCTAACTATTCAGGCTGATAAAAAGCACTGTTTCTGTGGCGAATTGAGAATAAGGTTTGTACCTTTTTATCTGTCAGATCCGAGTTTGATACCCAATGCTAACTGACTCCAATCATTAATGTACATGCATGATCTACGCAAACGTTGGGAAAATCGTGTTCCCTACGCGTAAACTGCATGGTTTACTGTCTGCTGAATTGTCGATAAGTGACCATGATGTCTCGTGTTTTCATGTATCAAGAAGCATTTGTATGTGAGAACTATGCGACGAATAGTATTTCCACTGAATTTGCAGAAGATCGAAATCTTATTATTCAGTTTGCTTAGATTTGATTGTAGACGTTTTCATGTCCCGTGTTCATACCTAGAGCACTAGTTTATTGTGAACACGAATCTGTTGCAATTATTTGCCTACCTCAGCTCGCTAATGATCTTATGCACGGTCAACCAGCAGCTACCTATGAATCTTGTAGCACTGCTGCATTCAAACACGGTCGTACAGAAACGCTACGTTCTGCAACGCTGGAGAGTCGCACTTTTGTGGAGATGATGCGTCGTCAGCCAAACACGGTGGTCGCACCCTTAGGTTCGAATAAACCGGTAGCAAATGCGGTCGATGAAGATACATTACGAGCTGCTTTATCCGCGTGCTCGACACGACACATGCAACTGACGAAGGAAGCAGCTATGGGTCAAGGTAATCTGGCTCACAAACGACAATTTTTTTTTGCATTCCAACATTCCTAGTTGTAGACAAGTAATCGTTTTCTTACTTATGCATGCAGAGTTGGGCAATTCCATGGCGTAATTTAAAGTTCGGTTCGACGGAAAATCCGCTGTCATATCCTGTTGTTTTTTTTAGTTGCATCATTATCAGTAGTACGTCAGTTTTTTGCACTCACGTTTGACAGCCATTAAACCACCGGGAAAAGAAACAATCCTTGGACTAAACAACAAAAGAGAGATGATTAAAATGTAGCTAGTATAAAACTCCTACCAACAGACTCCTATCAACATCACAGCATCTGAACTTCATATGGTGACACCCATAAGGCGCCTTCCTCGTACTTTTCGCTTTATTTTTTCAGATCACATACAACTCTATCACCTAACGGTTACATTCACACTATGTCTGATCGATAATCTGTTTTTCAGCTCAACAAACCTATGTGAAATTCTCTCTAACTGTACAGTCATTGTTGTCACCAATTAATGGTTAAAGTTTATCCGCCATTTCCAACGTGAGAATGTTGATTGAATATGTGAGAATCACCCTGTTTGTTTGTTGTTTTAGTCTTTGTGTTTTGGTCTACTCTCATTTTCTGAGTAGTAACATGTTGTAAGGTAAATGCTGACCTGTGTGACGACTTTTGCCACTCCCGCTCGATGCTTCTCGAAAACTGCTGTGTGCCATTTGAAGTAAGTCGTGCGTCAGTCATTAGTTGTGTGTCTCATTTCAATCGACACAGCGTACACAACCTCATCGTCATTGTGTTGCTGTCGACCAGCTGTCTCTGTGCGATGTTTTCTTTCAATAAGACATGTGATGTCTACGTGTTTAAATTTAAAATTTGTTTTGCAGCATATTTTATTGTTCGATTTTCCATGCCTACCCGCAATATGGATCCCATTATTTTCCTAAACAGATGGGGACATTCCATATACATAATCAGTTAATTCAGTTTTGTTACAGTGCTAGTGTCTACATACCGGGAACACTTTTCTGAGTTGTCCGTCGGTACTTTGTATAATAATTTTCAGGTGATACGTTAACCTGCGGTGACTCAGTATTAGGGATACTTGATCACCGTTCACGCGGTTGTAAGTTCGAAGCCGGTTACCACGACTGCAGCTGACTATATTTAAGAAGCCACATGTTTGCACATCATATGCCAGTCAACACTTTATGCTGCTGCAATGCTATCAGTTCTTATACAAGATCCACAGAAGTAAACACCCAAATGCATACGCTGCTACTGGGGTGGGTTAGTGTGGTCGTACCTCGATGCGTTGAATGTTATGTTGAGTTTTCCTGCGAATATTTGGTACGCCTTAATTTCCCATCCCAAAAACACCATCTCATACAGGATTAGTCGTCTTAACTAGACAGGAGGTGGTTTTATAGTTTCCGGCTAATAACGTCATACATTTCAAAAGATGTAATAACAGTTTCCACTCCGTTTTGTTGTGGCAGGATGGGACCGTCATCTCTTCGCATTGCGTCATTTCGCTCAGTGTGAACTTGGTCGAACCTTACCGGATCTTTTCACGGACGAACACTACACGCGAATCAATGCAATCATCCTGTCAACCAGTACCCTGTCATCGTCTGCGTTCTCTATGGGTGGATTCGCAGCCGTACATCCCGATGGCTACGGGATTGGTTATGGCATCAATGTAAGAGTTGGTAGTAAGTAGTTAATGCAAATTGATGGTTTCTGTTACCAGTCAGCTGCTGAAGAGTATCAAAACATACATTCAATACATATTTTAAACTACAGTTAGTGTCATTCAACTGCATATCAACTGAGATTACAATTTCGGCTATGGTTGTGACCAATACTCCATTGACCTCATGTGTATGCATTCGACCACAGTCGTTTCCGAGTAACGCTGAGTTTTTGTTCGATCGTTTTGCTAGAAGCTACAGTAACTGTCCTATTAACTTCAATCAACAATTCTGTTATCAGGGTTTCTCGGACAATTTGAAATCGCAGATTTTGTTTCATTGGTTTGTCAGTGTTTTCATTTACTGATTTTTTTCGTTATAAATTATCACCGCAGGGTTATTCAACAAAGATCAGATTTCAGTTTTAACATGATTATGGATACTGAGCGAAAATAGCAGACTGTGAGCAAGATAACCAGAAAAACATTGATTCACAGCCTTACACGTTCACTCGCGGAGTTCAGCACTTCCTCGCATCACTTCGGCAATGAATTACACGCGATCTATCAGTTATTGTTTTTCATAGCTCATATCTGGTATTTCAGCTGCCATTAGAAGTAGGGATTGTACATTTGAAGATTCAAAGCTCTACACCTTCAGACTTATCGTTGAAGTATGCTTATGCTGATAAACGTTCGTTTCCGGTTGAGATGAAATGTAGTATAAGATCGTTAACATTTCAAGGTAACCTGTTAGGCTGTGCAATATGATCGACATCAAATTCGAATAAATACCGTTCAATTATCTACAGTATTTTACAGTTGAATCAAATGGGCTGATCATGTGACACAAGTCATGTGCATTTCTACCCTGCCCATAATGGTTCACATTTATACCAACAGAACGCCCAGTATATCTAACAGTAATTGGTGAATCGACTAGCAATGTAGTTATGCAACGTCTTCACGGACTTACTAACCTGGACCGCTTTTCGGTTCAATATTGGTGTCTAGTTAGCGGTCGATTGAACGACTAACCGCACTTTCTCAATTATTGTTACTTGTCATTCAATTATCCCTAATTATCAAATCACAGAAATGCCAACAACCGGACGGATTGGTTCATCTGAATCACGATAGATGGCCGTAGATAATATTTATTCATAAAGCGCATATTGGGATTACTGGTTCACAATCTGATGCTTGATTAACGTGAATATTTTCGTCTTCATTCAGTTGTGGTCATCTAACAGTCAACTGAACACATGGCCGGCGACATCCATTTCCAGATAAGTCTGCCATTATTACCAGAGATGAAAAACACCTGAACATAACACTCACCATACGTGGGAGATTTTGACGGCAAAATTTAAGCTAGCACAAAAAACATCGGGAGTATAAGACAAGATGGATATCATTATAGGCATTCATAATAAGAAATCCTGTGTATAGGATTGGAAAAACAAGTAAATTCCACTTTGAACTCAAAGCAAAACCGTCTGGTGCATCAGCAAAGCTGAAAGTAAAGAGAAGTATTAGACCACTGTGATCCAGGTTTCTGAAAAGGACAGTAGATGATAGATATGGAACAAACACAGAGACTTGTAATCTCCTACCTTTGTGCTCCGTGTTGGTTAGTTCAAGTTCACTGAGATGATCGCATGGTCAAGGTAACTGCTTCGATTGTCTTGACGGACAAATCTTCTGAGTGCCATGAACTTGATCGAAGACTTTCCGGTCACCTTTAGGAACGTTATGTGGCGTGTCGGCACCCACACGATCACTTGCTGTTATGTTAAGTATAGATTGAACATCACCCACAGTTGATCGCAGCTGTCGTATTCCCATAGACTTTCCAATCATCCCCTTTCGGTCGTGCCTAATATGAAGTCAATGGCGCAGTGGTCAGCACGGTTGCCTCATGAAAGCGTGACCGGAGTTCTAGTCGCGGCAGTGGCAAGGATATGCCCTACTGACGAGGTTTAATGAGAGCAAAACTCGAATCTAGTGCTTCTGCTGTTCGAAAGGAGCCGACTGGAGAGTCTGTGGGAATGCGACAGCTGCGATCAATTGTGGGTGATGTTCAATCTATATGAAAATCAAGATCCCCTACTACTCATCACTTCTATTGGATCTTAATATTTCTTGAAGTTTAGTGATTCAGTTAATTGAAAGTTGAACGTCATCTGTATTTGATCGTAGTGTTCGTATTCGCATGAGCCTTTTGGCTGTTTGGTAGGACTTTTCTCCTGAATATTTCCTCATTGGCATCACGGTAAATGGCAGTTGAAATTACAACATTAAGTATGATCAAACGCAATACAGTGTCTGGGCGGTTACTAACTTATCGTGTTCCATGACACTGTGGCTACGATGGGCAACAACAATCCTATAGGGAGTAGTCGTGGATGTTCTTGTACGAGGATGGGTTTGTAACAATGCCATTGTTGAAGGGGAGTTATTAGTAATCCATATACTCGAGTTTCGATCTTGTCAGCACTCGAGCTCCGGTCATGCTTTCATGAGACAATCCCACTGATCACCGCGCCATCGATCTCATATTAGGCTCGAGTGAGTTGACGTTCTGCCACAACCATGTGGTTGTACGTCCTGAGCTTAGGTGCTGTGCTTGATGCGCGATTCCGACTCATCTGAGAATTGCCAGCTTATGAGTTTTGGTAGCTGATATATGACCGTCTCTCATGTAAGGCTTTTACTAGTCCCCTTAGCTGAGCTTGCCAACTATGTTCGCTTTTCACCCTTTTAAATTGATTTTTCATGTTTTTCTCCCATTCTCGTTACTGCATTCAGGATGAAAGGTGCGGCGCTGTTGTGACCAGTTGGCGCGGTTCCTCATGCGCCAATGCAGTTGACTTTGTCGACGCCTTCACACAAAGTGCAGACAGACTCGCTACTCTAATACGCGCGAAATCTACGTGACTGTTACTGTGCAGCTCATTGCGTCCGTACAACTCGAGCCACTCAGGGAACAGAAAATAGCAATCTTCTACGCATTACTGCTCAATCTGTTATCTTATTTTGGTACTTCATAGCCTGTGTTTGCATAAGGTTGTTTTCATGCATATAACTATCCCATAATGAATGTCTTTTGCACAGTGTACACCAGTTGTCCTCTACCAAAATGTTGACACTGACCAACAAGTTTCTCAGATATGTGATTCTTTCTACAGGAGTAGAGCTCAAATACACAATCTTCTGACCGATACACACCGTCATTATCACGGAGTTTTATCGAATTCTCCTAACTCAGTTCATTCACTTTTCAAGGGCCCGTTGATTTACTCACTGTTTGTAAACTTATCAGTTGTATGTTTGCTGACCGAGTTGGTGAAGCGTTGTTCACGTGACTTCTGATGTTCCATAAGATTTTCCCAAGATGCGGGAAGTCGTTTGCTTAATCAACCATGACCGGACTTTGTGACCAAGGTTGTACTGTTGTGACCGCAAAAGACGCTTGGTCTACGGATTCGTTTATTGCGCAAACTCTCGTACAGGTCATGCTAAAAATGAAACCAGAAACGCGCACACTCATTTGCACAGCAGATATGCATTCACATACTGCTCACAACGAAACTATCTGTTATATAACAGTTCGATCGTAAATGGGCTTGCAAGCTTGCGTTTCACTTAATTATGATCGTCAGTCACAACAGAGATGATCGAAATCAACTTTGGTCTGGCGTTTCCGATTCTAAATGTTTTCTTTCATACCAGGTTTTTTAGTGGTTGATACAAACGTTGACCTATCGCATGACAGATTAGCCAAATGTACAACTATTGAGATTGATTAGAAAGGATTAATGTACACCGAAGTTCTCACGAAAGTGGTGGTCCTTACAAAAACTCACCGTTCACGAAAAACATTAACTTACTTTTGTAATCCACATCTTATGGTTTGGTACAACATTATTATAACAAATTCTGTGGGACCAAAAAATAGTTAGTTGTAATGGACAGCTTGGGAAATTCGCTACCTAACTCGTTTCACAATCCTTTGCCATCCAATATTGTTTTGGTCTGCCGTACACATTGGTGGTTCATAGCAGAATATCCGTAAATCGTGTATTTATTACCAAACCAAACTCAGTTTGCACAGGAAGAATATGTTTTGTGTGTAGCTCAATAATTTCTGTTTCATCAGTATTTAAAGACGGGTGCATGTCGTGATTGTCATACCGTTCGTTCATTGTGCTAAGCATAGTCGCGGGGGGGGGACAATCATCCTAAACTTTTAGTGGCAGGTTTTGATGGGTTCATTAACCACCTGTGGTCACTTGTTCATCTGCCGAATGTCTTGAGCAATGATCACAATTGTCATTTCATTTCTATCCGGTTACTTTATCCATAACCCTTTGTGCACATCGCCCATTTTTCAGACACATCAAACTCAACAGAACGAGCAGACGCTTTCGGTTCATTCATATAGTGAGTTTGTTCATCAGTATGAGACTTTCGTGAACACGAAAGCTCACTTTACATTGAGGAGGCATTTTCTCACTATGCTGGCGTCATGCCATAGCTGAAACCCATCTATCCCCTGTCCAGTTTCGCGAGGACTGGAATTGAAGCCTAATTGTTCCGCTAAGGGCAAATCCATTCCACCAGACAGATTTCAGCAATCGTTAAAATAAGCCATTCGGACAATGCAACTGACCTCGTGTGTAGTAGGGAAAATGTCTGACGACGACACTTATTTGGAAAATGCCATTGCTGCTGGCTTATAAGGGTAACAGATGGAAATGCAACCTGTTGATTAATAGGCAATATCGAGCGAACGCATTTAGAAAGTACGCCTTGAATTAATCGATTATGCTTGGGATTACTCATACAACGAAAAAAATTTTGTTCGATTGTTCTGTGAGATCGGGGCGTGTAGCAACATCGATCGTCAAACGTAAAATTGCGAGCACTAGCTCAGTAAAAACTAACATACGAGTGAGGAACTGATATTTCACACAACGACAAATCCGCATGTACGTAGGGTCTGATCTAGCGCAGTACGGTTTTTTTGAGTGGTAATACCCAGCTTATTCTGGACAGTACGTCGTCCATCAGAAGTTGCGCATTATAACTATTGGCGAACGGGTCTGGTGATTTTCAATTATGGTTGTCGAGTCCGTTGATTTAAAACGTCTTCTCGCGCGGCAGCTCAAACTTATCGAAGCGCTCACTGATCGTTTATCTACATCAAGCTTGGCCACACCGGTGGGAAGCAATCAGTTGGCGCTGTCCCAAACGGTATCACCGAGTTTCATTACGATGCCCAGGCTGGCTTGACGTTTGATGCTTGGTTCAGACGGTACGAGGACCTGTTCAGTGTCGATTTCGGTACACAGGACGAACCGTGGACGGTTCGTCTCCTCCTACAC
>JTDE01005530.1:1987-14443 GCA_014338405.1 Paragonimus skrjabini miyazakii
TGAGAAAGGCATTTTTGGATTAACCGATTACGCGTAACTCGTTGTGAACCTTGAATCGTTAGCGAACGATTCAATACCTGTCAGTTGGTAAACATGTGTTCTAACGCGGTGTCCGGTAAAAAATCGACTGACACGAGTTTTCCCGATATTTTGGTCTTCGACTGTGTTAATTGTGTACATGGTTTGTTGTACCTCCGCCTCATGGTTGTCCGTTTTTATAACAACTCCAGCTTTTTGTGGTTCTCCCATCAGAGAGTTGTGTCCGTGGGTACCTTCACTTTGTTGCTGGTTAAACGGTGTCAAGGCTGAGGTGTTGGGATGGCGTACGCGGTCGTTGCAAGCCATAAGGTTTACTGTACACCAGGTCCATAATCCCGAACAGCTATTTTAGTGCAACTCTTTCGAACCTCGTAGTCCGTAGTAAGATATTCAATGCGTTTACCCAGGAACCATACGTATTCTTCAGGTGGGTTAAAAATGATATTCCACTTCACCCGTTGCCCTCTTTGCAACAGATCCCAAAAGACGTCTTGGTAACAGTAAGTGTGTGCGCCATTGTCAGAATTGTTTTCCACAACTTCGGAAACGTACAATCTAGGACGGCTCGTAGGCCACCCAAAATCTACAGGTACAGTTGCTGTGAACCGCAATTTTACCTTCGGGCTGAGCAGCAAATAAAGCTCGTTTGAAGGCCGTCTTTTTCATTATTTGTTGGGGGGTTCTAAGCTACGAGAGTTGGGTTCCGATATTTGCGCTCTACCTTTCTTACCTTTTGTAATATCGTTGCGTTCGCTCGTGATAGAGATACTGCTCGTAGTCTTGCGTTTGTTCTTGCCTTTCTCTATCAGGTGGGATCGTAACAGTAACCCTCGATCACAATTAACCTGGAGGTCAACCATTGTCCAGAGCGTGAAATTGGCGAACCTACAACATTAGCAGGCAAAGTAGTAAGCGGAGAGGTTTTTTGGTCATTCATCAGTTCTGAAAACAAATACCTCGGTTGGTGCTGCTATCAATTTGTCGACACATATAAACCGGATTTTACGGTTGTTCTCTGATGTGAAGGTTTAACCACCATTTGATTACGTGACTATACGGATCAAAACGTGGAAGAAAGCTGGCAGTTATGTATCGGCTTATCTAGGCATCATCTGTTCTCCTGGTCGGATCGGTCTGATTTGTTACATTGGTTGATTTGTGCAAGCACTATGTAATTGACGAAATTGATGAGCCTGTTGCGTATGGAGGAACCACCTTCTCCCCTTCAAACGTAACGGGCATTCGTAGGCCAACCGAACGAGAGTAGTTTGTTTATCAGTTTTCAAGGTATTTTGAATAATTAACACGACTAACAACAAAACCTCTTGCATGTGAGGTTGTTGCTGGCGGATAAGGGACTTTTCATCTGCTGATGAGGACATTCCACTAGTCTGCTAGGTGCCAAAAGGTAAGCCGTGATGCAAAACTAGCTGCATCCTAACGCCTTAAAAAGTGGTATATGATGGTCAATTCACCTTGTACTCCGCAGTCAGTGGTCACTGTAGTAGAGCAGCCAAACTGGGCTATCTGACGTCCCAAAAGTACTCGTGTGATGGATTATGGCGAGCTATTTGGAATCGGTATGATACGTTGCCAACATGTAAGTTGATGCTCGCATGTTTTAATGCACGTATAACCATTGAGGGGTGGCAGGAGTTTAACTAGGTCACATGTACATAGTGGAAATGCTTGTCAAGAGCGGTAATACAGCCCAGTTGAGAAAGTGTGTGACTCCGAATTGTTGCACTTGTTTTTAACTGAATAAAGAAATTTTGTGTGGCAACTCTAAACGAAAACGAGCGTACTTTGCTTCTGAGCAGGCCAGTGAGCAGCTGTATTAGATTAACGCAATTAAGAATTAACTAGCAGTACAACTTCGGCAGGCCATCAGATCGACGGAGTCGTCTCAATTGTGCGGATTGTGGACGGTTTACTGTTTTTCAGAGAAGGATTTGGTACTGCTTGCGGGTATTTTATGTCCTGAATCGGCTACGACAAAATTCCCAAAAATGGACTGTGTCAAGTGAATAATCCGAATGGTGTGACGACTACTGCCATTAAAATACCCTCAGTTATTCCCGGAACATGATTATAAGCGCATTTCGGATCGATTTCTGGTGAATATCCGCCTACCGGGTATGTTTGCCGTTAAATCCTGCACGTGAAGTGTTTGACGTCTCTCGAGATTCTGCGCTGTTAACTGTTTGGTAGTTGCCACTTTGATGCCCGACATTATCCGCCTTTTTGAACACTGTGTGCGATAGCGAGGGCTATGGACTGTTGGACAGATAGATAACGTCTATCTGAAGCATTTACTTGACCTATGGCCTATTGGACACTCAAATACATGGGACGACTGCGTATCGACAGTCCTCCCGTGATAATGTAATGTGTGATATCGGTTGTCACTGCCGCTGGTTCGTTGGTAGGTCGAATCAGCTGTGTGAGTTCGGATGAGAGCTTCCACGAGGCTCGTAAACGATGGAGTTGCATTACATCGAGCTGATCATTAACGTGTGTGACGGTTGACCTAGGACGTCAAATTTCGTAGGGCGTTGGGTAGACACAAGCAAACATATCAACGAGAAAGTCAGAATATCTAAGGAAATCGATGCCAGTGACGGGGAAGATGTCAACCATGAAAGTTACAATGAAGGCCAGAGTTCAAGTCCAACAATCGAAAACCGAAAGTTTTAATGGGTGTGTCATTCGCCGTTCGAATTGATGTGTCGGATTCTATTCGCGGTCACGTTGCCGAATGTGGGATAGCGGTGTTGGTCAGCAGGTGCAGTCCAGAGGTAAAATGTTTCAGGACGAAAAGACGATTAATTTGTCTCTCTTGTGGATGTGATCGCTGAATAACACGGACCTGTTAAGTTAAACGTCGGTAACATGGCAATGTCTATCCTCCAACGTTCTTACCGTACATCTAACAGCAACAAAGGTTAGCCTCTGGGCTGGACGGTAGCCTAGCACACGTCACCGATAGGTAGCGACCTGGGTAGGTGAATGCTGACGAGAAGGTCCACCAGTTCATTTCACAACTGCACCATTTCGGTGTTTAATTCTGACGGGTTGTGATCACGGTATTCTTTAAGTATCTTGCACGGGACTGTTATTTCGACGACCTCCGTAACCAGCAACCTATCCGCGGGAACGTTGCGTGTGACTGCTTGCCCAACTAACAGTGAGAGCGTGGCACCTCGAAATAGTCTGTGTTTTGAATTGGTTGGGATGAATGGCTCGCCCAACGGACGTGAAGGTAACACATAATAATTCCTGACTTATTGGCAGTGCTTACATGAATAATTCTGGCGACTGTAACTTACCACCTACTTCCCATTTATCTCGCAGGCCCACTGATGGCTTCTCGCCGCACAACCACAACCTGTGGAACAGTTGTCGGATACATATTATCACGGACGGATGTATCTTTAGGAATGGTCTTTTGAGCAAACGTATCGGTTGAGGAACCTATCATGTATCGCTAACGATGTTTGGTATATCGCACGGATGGCACGGTATGAGTTGTTAAATTACCTGAGTCGTTGGTTATAGGTCGATTGTCCAATTTTATTTTTCATGTTGTGTGGCACACCCATGAATTATGCCGCCGCCTGAATCAATATCAATTACTATGGTAAGGCTTAATTACCATACCAGCACCAAACGTGGGCTTAGCAGTTCTTACCTCGAAGGTTCCAATGACTGCTGGGTTTAACTCTCAGGCCATTCGTGAAACAAGCGAATCAAAGACGGCCGGTTGAGAATAACACAGCGAGTAGACAAATGGTATATTGTCGACCTGCGAGGTCAACGCAAGAGTGAACGAATACCCAGACGAAATTATAACAAAGCAGAGAGACGAGGCAGCACGCAGGGATTCGTACGTCCGAATACGCGGGGTACTTGCCGGTATCTGTACTCGTTCAAAAAAATGTTTTGTTGAAAAAAAGGTGTCGCCATTTTTTTCGATAAAAGCATAATGTTGGCTTTCCTAATCGATTTCACGTTCTAAAACTGCTTCCATTGAAATTTGCGTGGTGGAATACATTTTTTCATCTCGCAGAAACGCTCAATTTTGCGCGGTTTTGGAGGTATAATAGACTTGGTAATGTTAGACCACGTTGTGTTCACATCGCATTGTACACGAAATATCACAGTAATTCCTAATGAAAACTATGTCGCCACGGTTGTGGCTTAGTTCCACATCAGAATTGTATATTCAGTCTGTTTCCCCGATAGCATTTCCGATGAAAAACGGTCTACGTTATCACCTGATTGTTTCTACCTACGGTGTGGTGTAAACATGCATAACACGTCCCATCCTATCACTGAAAAAGTGCGTTTTGTTTTGTTTATTGCTTATTGATCATGCTTTAAGGTAGCTGGACATATGTACGCGAGTCAATGCTCACTTATCCGACGGATGATGACCAACTTTGATGCAAAACAAAACGCACGTTTTCAGTGATAGGATGGGACGTGTTATGCATGTTTACACCACACCGTAGGTAGAAACAATCAGGTGATAACGTAGACCGTTTTTCATCGGAAATGCTATCGGGGAAACAGACTGAATATACAATTCTGATGTGGAACTAAGCCACAACCGTGGCGACATAGTTTTCATTAGGAATTACTGTGATATTTCGTGTACAATGCGATGTGAACACAACGTGGTCTAACATTACCAAGTCTATTATACCTCCAAAACCGCGCAAAATTGAGCGTTTCTGCGAGATGAAAAAATGTATTCCACCACGCAAATTTCAATGGAAGCAGTTTTAGAACGTGAAATCGATTAGGAAAGCCAACATTATGCTTTTATCGAAAAAAATGGCGACACATTTTTTCCAACAAAAGTGCGAATATGGGCGATTTTTAGGTACACCTGTTTTTTTCCATTGCAACGCCAATAGTATACTCGAAAAAATCTATCTATTTGTCCTGTATTACGCATTTTAATATTTCATGAAAAATTTGAAAAATATCTTTTCGCACCTAAATGGCCGTTTTCAAATCGTTTCGGCCTTGAAACACCATACCGGCGGACTACACAATTGCCGCCTTGTTGAAGAAGTTTGAATCAGGTGAGTGATCCTAACGAACACGGGGAACAAATCGCCGAAGCTATGAAAGTACGGTGTAAACGGGTACGTTCCGAGTAAGTTATTCAGTTACGATATAGCTAGATTTTTTTCACGTCGATAAACCTCATGAATAAGCTGTAGATTAAGTCGGGCTCAGAGCAAGATGTGCATTCACTACACCACAAACAACGCCTCATCTAGTCTATTATTGACACTGTATGTATGGATCATTGTCAAATAACCTGATTGGCCAATGCAGATATGACGTACACGATTGGCTGAAGGTGCAGGTGGAGTACGTACTCCACCACATCCTTTCGTTTTTAAAGAATTCTCGGTGTTCTTCGGTTTCGGAAAACGAATTCGTTGTCTTCAGTAGAACTGGATTCAGCTACTCCGGAAGTTATGTTCGTCGTTTCCTGCTTCCGCAGGTACAACCTGTTTCTCCTTAATGTTCTTTGATTGGTGCGTACCACACAAGAACTTTCACCGTCTCGTCCTTCCACAATCTCTGGGACCTATCTGTCAGAGCCCATACCGAATGGCTGAATCCAAACGGTATCCCTTTCGTTTAGGCTTGGCAGCTCATGAGGTCCCTTGTTATACGCTTGTCTTTCTCGTTCCTCAACAAGTGGTATCAGAGTTCTCGTTCTTCTTTCCATGAGCCGTTGAGCCGGACTCAATTCTATATCTACTGACGGGATGTTTCTGTGTTCCAGCAATGCCCGATAGACGTCCTATTTGGGTGCTTAACATTTCTTCATTATTTTCTTTGCTTTACCATTAGATTAGCTGTGACGTGGGCCTGAGACTTCGTGTTTAAACTGCCGTTTTTCAGCAAACTCTGCAAACTGTTGTGCTGAAAACTGTGGACCACAATCTGATCTCATACATTCTGGAATGCCGTTTCTTGCGAACTGGGCTTTCAATCTCTTCGGCTGATGTAGCATTTAACTTCTCAGTTTCAAAAAGGTCGCTGAAATAGTCCACCAGAAGCAGATATGACCTGTCTGCGTGCGAGAATAGATCAATCGCTACGTGTTGCCAAGGTCGCTTGGGGACTGTGCGGCACACCATGGTTTCCTTTGGCTGTCGAGTCCCGCACTGCTTGCAGACCGTACTGGTTCCAACAAAGTCCTTGATATGACTTTTTTCAGCGATTAAGCGATTGATACACGGGTTCGAGGCGGAGGCCCAAGGGTCCCGGATCCAGTCGGTTTTTCTTGTTCAATGTCAAGCGGGCGTCTGTTGATCTGAAAGGCATTACGTGGAAACAGGGTGTAGCACTGTTCTTGGGAATTACATTAAATATCAAAAAACAAACTAGGATTACTTGAATAAAAGGAATTGTGGATAATGAGAGTCAAGTAATGCTTTAAAGCAATCGCGAGAAGCCCTATTGACGACCTCAGCAGGGAAACTGTTCCAGTAGTTAACAACCCTGTAGGAAAAAAACTGCTGTCTAAGAAAGGTCCGAGGACGAAGCTTGAAAAGCTTCATGTTATGTCCTTGCCGACCGTCATCATTCCCTACAGTGAAGAACTGATCAACGAAGCCTACTCTGAAGGGGAAGTGTGTGAAAATTAAATCACCGCGGAGCCGTCGAAATTCAAGTGGATATAGATCAAGAATTTCAAGTCGAGACTCGTGCGCGACACTACTGAGACCTGTGACTAGTTTGGTAGCCACGTGCTAAACACACTGAACGGCTAATATGTCTTTCTTCAGGCCGACATAAACGACCTGATTAGCATACTCGAGGAGCGGCCTTGTATTAACCCCGTAAAGCGTTTGGAACGCTTTCCTGTCTATGCGGGGGAAAGTGCGCTTAATCACCCTAAGAGTAGCAAACCCTTTTTTCGCTGCCTTCTCGTGGTGATGCGCAAAAGATAAGTTAGACGACAGCCAGATGCCCATATCTTTCTTCAGATCGATTTTCATGATATCCATTGTTCCGAACGCACTATGAGTCATGAAGGCGTTGCTAGAATCTCCACCGAGTGACATATGTGCGCACTTACTGTCGTTTAGTGGGAGACTCCAATCGTCCGACCAACGCTTAATCGCGTCAAGATCAATCTGTAGTGCACTGGGATCAGTGGCATTCCAGCTTTTAGGTCATCGGCATATAGGAGGGCGTTGTTGAAAATATTGTCCGGAAAGTCATTTATATAGATAAGAAATAACAGAGGACCTAGCACTGACCCTCGAGGAACTCCCACAGAAATAAAAAAAGATGAGAGGTCTGATCCGGTTTTAACTCTAAACGTTCTGTTATCAAGGAAAGAAACAATCCAGCGAATAACCTCCCATTGAATGCCATAAGCTTCCAGTTTGTTTCAGGGGGCCGTGTGAGACACGGTCGAACGCCTTGGCAAAGTCGAAGATGATGGCATCTGAGATAAGGCCATTGTCTCTGGCCTTTGTCAGACTGTCCATGAAAGCAAGCATATTGGCTACGCATAACAGATTAGGAAGGAAGCCATGCAGGGTAGAGGAAAAGAGAGGGTTTGAAAGGAAGAGGTTAAGGATGGCACGCTTTAATAAGCGCTCCATTATCTTGCACGGAATACTAGTGAGGATCATTGGTCGATAGCTAGCCGGAGAGTGCCGTTCATCCGCTTTAAATATGGGCGTGATCGTTGCCTCTTTCTATGCGCTAAGAAGATTGCCAGTCTGGGGTGTCTGATTAAACAGCTTATAAGAGGGTTCTTCCAGACAAGCGGCCGCTTCTTTGAGAATTCTGGGATGGATCTTGTCAGGACCCGTTGCACTATATGAATTTGTTACTACCCCACCTGATAGAGAAAGACAACAGCAAACACAAGACCACGAGCAGTATCTCTATCACGAACGAACGCAACGATATTGCAAAGCGGTACGAAAATCAGAGCTCAAATATCGGAACGCAACTCTCGCAACTTAGAACCTCCCAACAAGTAAGGAAACATACGGCCTTCAAACGAGCTTTATTTGTTGCTCAGCCCGAAGGAAAAATTGCGATTTACAGCAACTGTATTAATAGGTGTGCGGTGGCATTGAGCCTAGGTCATTGAATGGACCAATCAAAAGCGAGCGTAACTTCCTGGACGTTTCAGAATTCTGGCGAGCTTTCTAGTTCCCAGGAAATGAAGAAATCCATTTCCCGTGCAGATAGTGCGAATTTTTGGGAAAAAGTGCCTTTTCCCAACACCTCTCCTGTTGAGCTCTATTGGTACCGTCGTTGACGGGTGTCGAGCTGCATTGGGCACGTTGGCTTGCGTTTCCGGTCCTTCCATCGCCTTGGTTGCAAGGCTGTCCGCTCTCTGCTCATTCTAGGGATTGAGGTTGTTGAAGTAGCCGGTGCGGGAATTTTTACTGTGGGCGACTGATCTCGAAGGTGTCGATAAGTATGCCCAAAGGCAGTTGGTTCTGAGCTTTCCGGTGTTGGCGAAATGGCGTGGGCGAAGTTGGTTACGGTGACGCACCCGGATGTCGCTTCCGACGTTGGCATCGTAAAGGACCGTGCCGTTCCCTTGCTTGACAGTTGCTGCTATCCAGTGGGGGCGACCTAGGCGATAGTCCCTTGCATAGACTAGGTCGCCGGCGGTAAATCCACGTCGAGGGAGTTGCTGCGTATCTCCCGGAAGTTTCTCCACTGGAATCATTGCGTCGAACTTTGTCCTCAGCTTGCGGCCCATTAGAGCTTCTGCAGGCGAGAGTCCATTGGAAATCGCCGAGCTCTGGGTGGTTCTGTAAGTGAGCAGGAAACTTTGCAACACTTCTTCGGTTGGTCCCTCCCAGCGAGACTTTAGAAGTGCTCTCTTGAAGGTGTCCACGAAGCGTTCGATTTAACCGTTGGACTGTGGGTGGTATGGTGGCGAATGCAAATGTCGGATGTTGTTCTGGATGCAGAACTCCTTGAACTGGACCGAGGTAAACCGCGATCCATTGTCCGAGACCAGCATTTCCGGAAAGCCATGTTGGCTGAAAATGCGCCATAGGTTGTTGATGGTGGCTGAGGTTGTAGCGTGCGTCACTGGTACGATCTCAAGCCACTTGGAGTATGCATCCACCAGAATGAGGTATACAATACTGTTGATGGGTCTCGCAAAATCCACATGGAGGCGTGACCACGGATGTTCGGGTTGCTTCCATGGCTGAGGTTCGACGCGTGGCGGGCTCGCCGTGTTGGACTGCAGTTGATTGCAAATGTTTGTGATTGGTAGTTGTGCCAGGCCAAGTTGTTTAAGCCAATAAAGACCGAGTAGGTTAAGATTTGAGTCAGTGAGGTAGCAGACTGCATCGATGGCTTTGTTTTTTGAGCTGACATGATAGTGTAATTGCTCAGTTACTTGCACTGCACCACCACAGGCGCTAGTGGCGGAATGGGATGTCAGCTGAACTGGCGGACGGCCAATTGACTTCCATAGTCGATTGAAGATGATGGTGATATCTGACGCAGTGTTAAGCTGGAGACGAGCTGGGTGTCCGTTAACCAGTACGGACACGAACTCTCTGCGTGAGGCGACATCGACTTTGAAGGAAGCGAGCAAACTGCTGGACCTGGCGGTTGGTTTGGAGTTAGGTGGGCGTGGCCTCTTGTTGATTTCGCGTTGACTGCCCGGCGTGCGTGATTGACAATAGTCGTCCCTGTGGCCCACCTTTTTGCAACGCTGACAGCGGTGTTGCTCGAAAGGGCAGTAACGCGTGTAGTGCCCTGAGCCGCAATGCCAACAAGGATAGGGCGGCGTCTTCTTGGAGGCAGAGTTCACTGGGCGGCTGGTTGAGGAGGGTTGTTGCTGTTGCCTTGGATATGCGACTGTGTTGACAGAGACTGTGGACTGAGCAGAAGTCTGGACCAAGGCAGAATCATGTTTGAGGTTGAGCAGTCGATGGCCTTCAGTAGTGAAGTCCTGAAGGGTAACTGACTCGTCTTGTTGGATCCGATTGAGCAGGCGTGTGCGAAGATCAGCATCATTGGGAGACTGAAGGCCACAGACAAAGGTGAGGTACTTGAACTCATTCTCCCTAAGGGAGGATAGCTTGAACCGCTCGCACTCACGATTCACGAAGGCAGCGTAGGTGACAAGGTCATTCGCGTCCCGCTTGGTTAACTTGAGGCAATGGCAGCGCAAACTGAATAGGGAGGACTGGTAACCAAATATCTGCGACAGGATATTGACCGTCTCATTGAAGCTGATGTCACGTGGGTTCTTGGGCGAGACGAAGTTGGTGTACGGCTCGTGTTCCGCAGGGCCAAGTTTGCGGAGGAGAAGTCGGACCTTCCAGGAATCATCCTGTTTGGCAAATTTGATACGAAACAGATCGCCGTACACACGGAACCAAGAATTGAATGTCACGTTTGCCTGCGGGTCGTAAACGAACTCGGAGGTATCGGTTGCCAAATTGTCACCGGATTGCGCATCACCATGTTGTGCGGAATGGCTCAAATTCGTATTGGACGAACGTTCGGCAGGCACCTCCATAAGTTTCATCTGTTGCTGCAACAGCAGCTTAACGTCAGCAGCGTCCAACGACATTGATTAGAAATAATGACCGCCGCCAACTGTTGCGACCCTACCTAATAGAGAAAAGACAAGAACAACGCAACGACCGCGAGCGGTATCTCTATCACGAACGAACGCAACGATATTGCAAAACGGTACGAAAATCAGAGCTCAAATATCGGAACGCAACTCTCGCAACTTAGAACCCCCAACAAGTAAGGCAAAAGACGGCCTTCAAACGGGCTTTATTTGTTGCTCAGCCCGGAGGAAAAATTGCGATTTACAGCAACTGTATATATAGGTTTGGGTCGGCCTTGAGCCTAGGTCGCCGAATGGACCAATCAGAAGCGAGCGTAACTTCCTGGACGTTTCAGAATTCTGGCGAGCTTTCTAGTTCCCAGGAAATGAAGAAATCCATTCCCCGTGCAGATAGTGCGAATTTTTGGGAAAAAGTGCCTTTTCCCCACGCTCACCTAACGTCCCGAATCACCGAATTTCTGAGTCGCGAGGGCTCCAGCCTGGAAGACGAACCCAATCTGTGGTAGCCAACCCCTTCGTTAACACAAGCTAGTGTTATGTGGGCCTGAGTTTTGAGGGTGTCAGATATTAACACTCCGAGATCATGTTCTGCATTAAACTACGTCAATAAGTGACCTCCAACATGATATGCCCTGACATCAGTGACATCTCCCGGGTGCATAAAGGAGCATAGAAAATTATCCAGAAAGCAAATTACCAAGTTTAAATATATTACAAACTGTACAAGACGATAATGTAAATTGTAATAGCCCTAATCAGCAACATGTACAAACTGTGGCGACTATCAAAAATATCATGACACTTGCAAGTATCGACCAGCGATCGTGTGGCCTCTCTAAGAATTTCGGCTGTAACTGTGTTTTTCCGCTCATTTATCTCGTACGCTTGATTTTGAGCACGCTTGATATAGTAATGCTGATATGAACTCAGTGCCAATCACTTAAATCGTGCGACCATAGTAGCAATTATAAGTGCACACACCGGAAGGCTGCCTTTTTCTTAACGACTCACCTACTAAAAGACGGTCGGTTATACTCTTATCTTCCGTTACACTGGTGGAATAAGTTTAGGGCGACGTGAAGACACCGCGTTATTCCGAAGTTTTCTTCCGACAGCGTTTTCCGAAGTAGATGTCCTTACAACTGTCCTGTAAAAAGAAACAACACAAACAAGCATGAGCCAATGGCTCAGTAAGCCATGCACACGACTTACATGAACTAAAAATAAAAAGGCGTCAAAAACATAACAGCACACCCTGTAAAGCAATTTGAACCGAACCCGTGCGCACGGGGCCGCGGCCCAGTTTCCTTTAATACCCGTGGGAATAATTTAAACGGTCGAAGTATCTGATTGGTTAACGGATAAACCTATAGGGTATTGTACATATTTTGATATTCCGCTCGACTTTTATATACAATTTGCACCACTTATCCTTGTACAGAATGAATATCACTTGTTTGAATTCATTCTGCTTAGCAGTACACTTTTGGTGCGCGCGTCTCGTCTCCTTGATGTTTCTGTTCCAGATAGATTGGTATTGCCTATAGTGAGTTATTCAGCGGATGCATTTTGAACTGACTAGTGGCGTTTTAGTGCACGTCGCATTGAATCGTTTTCTCCAGGTACGAATTAACCAGACGCAAAATACAAAAGGCCGTTGAGAGAAGAGACAGAATATTTATTACTCAAAATATACAAGGGGTCTCTTATAGTGATAAAAATGGCACAGACAGGTAAGGTAGCTAGAAAGGTTAGAGACCGGCTGTCGACGAGCGATTAAACCGGAAGTGTGACAC
>JTDE01005530.1:21482-34574 GCA_014338405.1 Paragonimus skrjabini miyazakii
CGGTTTTCACTTATCTGGCGGCTAGTTACCCACATTGAAACCCGTTATTTCTTCAAAAATCACACTGATTCTTACTCGTACCGTTTCATTTACAGCAATTCTCTCCTCGTATCATAAATACTCTTGGTTCTGGCGGTTGTTGGTCTATGTTTTCGCCAGCTGCTGACCAAACCCATGGTTGTCATTACGTTTTCGAATTTTTCGCCTGCCCATATTCCCCACTTGAGATCCCGGAGTGCCATCCCAGGAGCTCCACGCTTGTCATACCACGGGTTATCATTGTGGTCTGATGTTAATGATAGTTCAGCGCCAGACAACCTTTCAGAAGTATCCTGTTCACCCAACTTATACTTCGTGTACAGAACTCCAATTGCTATCCTTCGCGCTGGAAGAAAGTGTGATGGTGAAACTTTCATGTTGACCGCAGTAGACGGATGGAATCTATTCTATTTCCAGAACGCCAAATCAACTACGAACCCGTATATGATGACTATCAAAAACAAAAACAATATTTTTCTTAACAAAATTGCAAATGTGAACAATTTTTAGTTATGGTCGATCGTTCCCATTGCAACATAACTGTTATAATCGAAAAGGTTCATCGAAAAGTTCACTATAAAGCTGAAAAGTTCCCTTTCGCGCCCATAAAACGGCTTCCATCTCGTTTCGGTTCTGAAACACCATACCGACGGACTAACTAACTCCCGTTTAATACCCACGAGTAAACAAATCTGGCAGCTTTGATTTTACTAACCATCTCTTGGACATCGTGCCAGGGATAAAGCTCGTTCAGTTGTAAGTTGCAAGGTGCATACCTCGGATTTAACTTCTTCATGCCTCACTAACGCCTTTCATAGCCTTGCCCATCGATAGGTTATTCACAGGAGGTGAGATATCTGAGCAGATACCTGCTCAGAAATCCGAACATTGGCTCCTGATACGGCGCAATAATCAAGCGTACCAACTCGCTTCTCATCTTGTTTCCGCTACGACATCGACCCGTACATAATCTCTGTCGCTCATTCTTAAGAGTGCAGTTTTCCGCTACTCCGCATCTCAACCGATATCGGACCCTGTGGGTTGGTAAGCACTACCGAACGCTGGTAATGCAAGAGGATCACGACTATCATCAATGCATTCGCTGCACGGTCACTCCTGTTTGCTTGCTGTTACAACCTCACTTTCGATCTCCACCGCTCAGTTGTTTTTGCAGCACCACAATAGATGTTTTACTGGGCCATACGAGATTGCTTGCGAATGTTTGCAGGGCATCATCCCCATTGCTTGTGCAAACCATGGATATCCCCAGACAAGTAGCACTTCTCACGAAGCGAATACGCGGATAACACTACCGGTACGATAACTACGTTATTTAGTTCACGTCAGTCTAAACAGCGTTCTTTCACAAGATCTGCTAGCGGATAATTGTCGAATTAGTCATCGTGGAGAAAGTGCGGTATAGAAGGTGCAGCAATTATCGATATTCAGGGATTGGGCTCGAAGGTCGTTCAGAAGGCAAAACGGTCGTTTTGGCCTGAATCCTTGGTTTGAAAAATCTTTTCGGAAATTTTAAATTCGGAATTCCAGGCGTATTACGTTTGTAAGTACGTATGTACGTGAGCAAGCAGCGTTAATGGAAAATTCGGAATAAATCGAATAGGTGCCATAAGTATTAATTTGGTGATGAAAAGAATTTCCATCATTTTAGCGGAAACAGCCCGTTATTTGCATTTGCCCACTTTCTCAAGTCTTATAAATGCGATCATTGCCATTTTGGAGATGAAATACGTCCTCCTATAGCCTGAGAGTGTCTCATCTTGCGGCGTTTTGAAGACATAATCGAAATGGAAGTATATGACAATGCAGCGGTGACATTGTATTTCAACATGAGCACCAATACATTTGATGGTGAAACATGCATGACAACATTTCCGGTTTCCTTATCTATGAGATATTTATACCAGTTTTCTTTGTCTGCAAGATTTCAGGTGGACACTAGTCGATGGAACGTTGTTCTTAGAATTAGCTGTAAGCGACGCCATCATATGGTTGTTTCTATGTTCGGTGTATGTGAAACGGCGTAAAAAGGGCTATCTTGTCCTAGTCTATTATCGAGAATCTTCAGGAGTAAATTCTACTCACTCCACTGTATTGTGTCCAACTGGACTGAGTTTGCATGCCGTTCATACGGAACAATATACGGAAGCAGATGAAATCAAGCTTCCTGCCGAGCACCAGGAGGTATACCCCTCAGCTCATCACAATATGATGTTTAGAAAGCCAAGTATTTATTGCAGTGCAGAGGAATATTCCAATCAATATGACAATCAACGTACTCGAAAATGATGATTACCATTTACCTTAAACGCTTCGAATACAGGGTTTTCATCACTTTCCGAATGTGTTTGTTTTCCAAAGTGTCCATAGTAGAAGCCGTTTAGAGGGATCGGCTACTAGTGTGAACATATACTACATACTCAGACGCTGATCATAACTCAAGTCAATCGGGTAGGGCAGGTACTAGCGTGAAACCTATACTGCGTACTCTGACGTTCTTCATAGCTCAAGCGAATCAGGTTGGAGTAGCCCTCAGTGTGAACGCATACTGCATGCTGAAACGTTGTTGATAGCCTAAGCTAATCGGGTGGAACGGCTACTTGTTTGAATACATGCTGCATTCTTACAAATTACTCATAGCCTAAGTCAATTGGGTGAAGCAGCTGCTAGTGTGAACCTATACTGCATACCCAGACATTGTTCATAGCTTAAGTGATTCAGGTTGAAACAGTTATTAGTATGAAAGCATATTGTATACTCACACAATTTGTGGGTCAGATCAGCGGGACCAATCTGACCTTTCCATTCTCTGAATAGATCAACGTCTTCGATGGTTGATAGTGACTACAGATATTGTACTACATACAAATCTCATTTGTGATATTTTGTGTGAAACAGTTTGACAAGTTGGTTTGCGGGATTCCTCTTTCTGGGTATGATTATGTAGTGGTATTTAGCGAACAGCTAGGTGTCTACATTAACGATAGACTGGACGTGTAATATATACACTGCAACCGGCTTACTCGAACATGTCTTGACTACTTTCTGTCTATAGAATTCATTAAAATTGGGAAACTTTGGGTTGGGAATCTTAAGGGTGACAAGTGAAAATTTGAAAAACCTACCGATAATGAGACTTAACGGTAGTGGGAGTCCGTGTGCAAGAAAGCAAACAACAGTCATCTCATACAGTTAGGTGGACCCCACTTGCGCCACAAAACCTCTTGTACGTGCGGGTTAAATATTTGCCCACTGGATCAATATAGTGACATGGAGTGCTTTTAAGCACTATATAATAAATGACGTAAAATAGCCATACATTTTGGTGAACCCGGAGGCCTCATGAGCCAAGATGACTTACATCCCGAGACACGATGATAATGCGTGTTCAGACAATCCTGGACCGTCTACAGTAAAACTTGTTTGTCTAGAAATTAAACAAGTACCAGATGATATATGAAAAAACGTACACACAAGTTTAGCCGAATTCTCATGTTGGTGAAAATATTGGCCAACGGGTGTTAGTAACGGAGGCCTCAGTGACACGTTATTTTGACAAGTCTTGGCTGCAATGGTGTAAGGAGTTATGCACACAGTCATCGCAAGACAGGAGGTGGAATATAATACTGGTTAACTGCTCACAATACCATGAGAGATCTGGTACAGAATTAGGAAAAATAAGAGTTATATAAACCATATACTTCAGGGTGATGGTGCGCATGTCCTAGGCCTAAATGGCATTCGCATCATACCACACTGAATACCCATGGCCAGAGAATCGTGGAACACCGGGAGTGATGATAGGTGGCCTGAGAGTTGGACATTGACATAGTGGAGCATTGCGGAACATACAGATATGCTTCTGATGTTGGCAATAAAATCGACTAACAGAAATGAGAAAGAGAATTACCACTTTCATGTCCAATGGATAAGTTTTTGCTGCAGTAAGACGGGGGAGTCAAAATAATGACCACCAGATCACGTTTCTCTCACGTGTGTTGCATTTATATTCACTTTCTATGACAGCCTATTGGCCACACGTTATCTTCTTCATCATCCGGGGTTTATTTAATCTCCAGACAACCAGGTTTCGCTGCAGATGTTCCAGGATTGTCTAATCTTGCAATGTCATCGTGTCTTGCGATGTGTCATTTGGACCTTCTAGCTGAATCCCTGAAAATCGATAATTGTCGCACCCTCTATTCACAATAGTATCCTTCTGCGTATAACACCTCTTGTACATCTGGATTTTTTTATATTTCGATGACCGAACACAAGACATCAAATTAGGAGAGGACTGCTAAACACCAAAACCAATGGCCAGTAGGGTGATACAATTAAGCGTTTTGTGTAACATGCAGGTCGGTGTTTTTCACTCTGATGGTCTGTTACACTCACGTACCAACCGTGGAGCAGCGTCGGGACACCAGGGAACAGCGGTTTTCTAAAATGAGGATCCCAACTGCAGTCCTGTGGAAGGAAACAACAAAGGCCCAGAAAGCCATCTACACGAATTATGCAGACGGAAACTAAAACGGCGTCAACAACACAACGGCTTACCCTATCACGCTATTCAAATTAAACATGTGCGCGCTGCCTCGCTCCAATCGCAAGCTACCCTAAGGACCACTGTTTTTTCCCATGTATATAAGTGACCTATGTGATGTGATTAAACATGACAAACCCTTTCTGTTTGCTGACGATATTAAAATCGTTCACACATTCCGCCAGCCAAGCATGCTCGCCTCGTATCTACAAAATATACGAAAGGACCTAGCATCCTTTGAGTCGTGGTACAAAACATGGCTCATGACGTTTTCAGCAAACAAATCAAACATTATCACTTATGGTTGGCGAATACCCAACGGGTCTGTCCCACCAGACGGTCATCATATTAACACGTCCGTTCAAGATATAGAAATATCGTATTCAAACTCCTTCAATTTCTCTGATCAAGTAAGCTTTCAGGCAGCGAAAACCAAAAAGGCAATAGGCTGTGTAAACAAGGCATCCGGTTTACCGGATGCGAGACTGGCTGTTTACAAAACGTGTGCTCGACCTCAACTTGAGTACTGCACCTTCATTCACCACCTCTCAAGTAACTCTGATAGGCTTGTGTTAGAAAATCTCCAACTTTCATTTACCAAAAGCCTATCAGGATATTCACGCTCACTCACCTACAGTGAACGTTGTCAAACACCTGGTATTGATCCACTCTGGTTAAGAAGACCAAATTTGAATCTTACACTCCTGTATAAGCGGATACATTCGGACGCTATCATTACAGCAGTCACCGTTCATTTTTCAACACAGCTCCCCGTAACTTCTAAGAAATAAGGGTTCCACTTTGTTAACCCCCTTAGCTCTGAAAAAGACATGAGCCAACTTCTTCATTGTAAAATAGCCTATAGTTGGAATAGACTTCCGAATTAAATTAGAGGCAGTAACAACATTTAGCGTTTTAAAATGGATTTGGACAGCTTCCTTACATAACCAAACATAATGTCCACCTTTAAGCTTTGTGTATCTCCTAATGAACTCTATGAATGTGGTTCGGAGAATATTTACCCGTCAGCTCCATAGTACTTACATACCCGTCCCTACTATCACGCTCCCATCTAACACAGCTGGCCCGAAGTTGTTGAGTTCGTATCCACCGTTCACTCACACCCCATCTAACATTTGATTCGTTGCGTGCTCGTGGAACTCCATTAGTTTATTCATGTGAATCACTGTGCATCTATTGCTCAGAAGGCTGAACAACATGCGTTCGAAGCTTATGATAAATTTAGTTGAATAAACATATGTAGAGTTATACTCACGGCAAACCAAAAAAAGATATAAAGGAACTATAACTCATACACATTTATTATATATATGCCCACTCGTAATAACCCCTTCGCCCTGGTAAGCCATCAGGCTATAACCAGTGGTAGCCGATATTGACGGTTTTCCTGACTGGCATACAAAACCCTCCACACAAAACTGGGGAAAAGATGCTCCCCCGTTTACCCTAAATAATCTCAGTAAAACGCCAGTTCATATCGTGCGCTGTTCCCCCGGCTGAAGCCCTCCCCACCGTCCACTGGTAACTGTTGTGAGTTACGAAATATAGATTCTGACTTAAACATTGACCCCTTTAAACAAACAGCGTCAAAACTTCGTACGGAATTTTCATTATCACGTGATAATTATGCTAGAAGTTGTTGCTCGTTACCCAATTATCGCGGAATGCCATAACAATTGCTCGTCAATATTATATACTCTAGTGAAAAAACGTAAAAATATTAATATCGCGTGGAGTTTTTGTCAAGAAAATATAGCATTTACATTGCTATTCATATTACGTCATTACTTCACATTTTCCCATTTAACGCGTGTTACTGCGCACTTTATCTTATTCCCACGAGCATCCGTTATACAAGGAAATTCTTCGCGATGAACGGGCGATCAACAAGATCCGGCGCTGGAGTCTGCGCAATTCTTCGCCAGAATTTGGAACTTTCCGTCTTCCCTCGCCTAAACTGGAGTATTTCAACATTTTTCGACTGAAGTTACGTCAAATAACGGCAAAATCCTTTGAAACGCAGTCCTTTACCTAACCTTGTAAAAGGTAAATTAATGTGACATCTCATCTTTTGGACTGAATCTGTGGAACAAGCGGGCTATCTTCTTTCGTGTTGCGCAAATGAAACGTTGTAAGCTGTGCCCCTTTTCCCTCTGATTACGCCTTCTTTTGCAGGCAGATGTCATGTTGTTCTCATGATGCATCCATTTGCTGCTTTGTACCGCATGTAATTGTCTATCATGATCGCGCACATCCGAGTGTGTTTTTCACGAGTGCGTTGAAAAATATATATTATTATCAGAATGCTTCTTTTAATCTGAACCCATAGGTGACCGAAATAATCCACACCCCAAGCTTCAAACGCGGCATCACCGGCAGTTGTGCGATCAACGGGAAACAGGACAATCAGTTGTGGGCACGGCTTTGCTGACAACATTTGTCACTTAGCACATTTTAGCAGCACGCAGCGCACATTAACTGCATGATGACACATTGCTCTTGTCAGTGCAAAACGACAAAACGTCCCGCACCAAGCTATGTCCACCTGATTTAGCCCTGACGTAGCGTGTCGCCAATGACAGCCCTGGGCATATTCGCAAGTTAGTTGAACGCGTGTAGCTACAAATGTGAAAAAGCGACAAGAGGTGTGTCTCAAGAACTCTAGCACGATGACGAGGTGTTTGTTTAAGATGTGATATTATCAAAGGCTCGTATGAGTTCTTCCATTATATACCTCATAATATTGGCGGCCGATACCATGGCTGTAAGTTTTAACCCAGAGATAGACCGTGAAGTTATGGGTGCAAAACAGGATTTTCCTATTAAGAGGCAGCTGTCATCTCCTGAGAGGTATTGGAGATAGCCGACGGCTCCATACCCCATCTCAGAGACGTCGGAAAACCTATGTAACTCCAAACGCGTTGCCTTTCTCCCATGGGATCTGACGCAATGTGATATAACATCCATAACGTCCATACTCCCAGCGACCACTTTTCTCATTATCCCTGGTACTTTTTTCTAAGGATGTCCCTCATCCAGCGTTCGCGCCATATAAGCACCTAGGCAACTTTCAGCCACGGAGAATAAGTGGAACAATCAACTTCAATATGCCGTATACCGACGTAACACGGGCCAAAAAGTCCCTCCAAGTGAATTACTTCTTCGGTAAGGACAAGCGAAACTTGAAACAGTCTCCCAGCACGCAGCACTGAACCTCAGGTGTTTTCAAGTTATCGAGGTCATCTAAATCCCCCGCTGTCGACAAGGACTTGCTTTCCTTCGTCAATATGCCTACCAGCGCATTAGCTATGACAGACATCCACTTTACCGGGTTGAATTAGGTCGAAATATGCACTGACTGAAGTTTTCGTACTCGCTCAATCTCCCGTCACCCACTCCCCTCACGTTCTTCAAAAGTGGTCCGGAGCATCAATTAAACCGGTTGTTGCAGCATGATGAAACTTACAAACTCATTGTCGTTATTAACTAGACATCTCATGTTCAAAACAGGTATCCTGCAGGACAAAACGAATACTGCATGCACTGTTTAAGGATTTTGGCACAAATCGCATTCTAAACACACATTAGCTGATGCGACACAAACAAGAAAAAACCAAGAGGTAACTGGCCATACAAATTAAAGGATGACGTTTCTAGGAACCTTCCGGAGGGACGCTGTGTAATGACCTGGAGATAATCCGGTTCGCCTGCCGTAGGACTGGCTGTAATTCCTCCGAAAATATCAAGAATTATTGCTTGCCGTCCGCATGCGATTGTGTTTCGTCTCGCACGCGTTTGTTAGCTCACAGGGGCCGGTAGTATCATACAAACCTCTACATTGTTTGCTAGTCGCTGGGTAGATTCTGAACATCTTCAACCGATTTCTCATTTGAGTTTCGTTTAGCAACCTGCAAAACTTTTGTAAATCTTGTATACTGTGCGCCTTACGCATCATTTATCCAAGGTACGAAGACTCAGGTTGAATTCAACATATCTGTCAAATCCGACCCACTGCAAGGCATTTGAAGGCAATAGTAATAAAAATAGTGGCATACTTTCCAACGCATCTGCCACGAACACACTAGGGTAAACGCAATCTGTGCACATAATTTCAGGGGATATGCAGAGGCATAACAGCACAATAAAGGAAATGTGGGCATCTGTTACTGAAATTGATGCAAAGAAAAGGAAGAGAACTCCAGTTGCTGATACAGTGTGATGTATGCAATATCAGAAATCTAACTCATTCCATGTTATCCGATCCAAAGGTTTTGATGTTGCAGCAGTTTGCTTTTTACGTAATTACGTTCGAACCAAAGATCAGAGTCATGTCATAAATAACGTTGGAAAGTGAGGAGACACAAGCGTCCAAGAGTTTCGTCATTATTTATGGCAAATAGAATCGGTAAACATGCAAGTAAATCTGTCGAGGCAAAGGAGGACAAAGAACTATTAACTCCGGCAGACAAATTAACGGACAACTAAGTGGTAGGTCGCTAACTGCTGGAAGATTTCAAACAGTTGAAAATTTCCCCAACCGTACGATCGGTAGGGAATGTTGAGTGTCAGGTCGTTAAAGTGTCATTCCTCACACAACGAGTAGTGATGTGATCAAGATTGACACAAGTTCTTGTGGCAAAAGGGAAAGTGTAAGGTGGTCATTTGGGCTATGACGAAAACTGCAACGCCTTTCTGACAGACATTTTTAAGATATCTATATTTTTGTTGGTTAATATGGCGCTAGCCGACAAATGTCATGCCTGAACGCCACAGCTTGTTCATAAGTGGCCTTTCTGTACGATCTTCCACGAAGGCGTTGAGTAACGCGTAACGGTAAACCAACGATCCCAAACAATCAAAGCATGAATGGATCACAAGGCTACGGTAGTGAACAAATTATCAAGTTAATAATTGAACAATCTCAACAGCTTGGATCGACTGATCGTTTCTTGGGAATGTACTACAACTCGGTGCCAAACGGGCTAAAGATGCATCATAATCACAGTATATGGCATTCATACCTAACCGAGTTCTCCTGGGTAGTCAACCAGTGCAGAACCACTAGGAACGAGCAGAGCCCCAAAAATATGATGCACGCGTTACTCAAGCAAAGTACAATAACCGACAATTGGCTTTTCGCACAACTATCAAACTTGACGCGTTAAAACGAAAGCATCTAGATCAAAGTCCAATTAACGCCCGGAAATAAGAGGTGGAATATACAAAGATGAATATCTGGTGGGGGATAGGGTTGGGTGGGAATTTCACATAATTGCACTTCAAAAGTCGATACACCGGACGACGAACTTCGAACATGCTATAAGTGTGCCGGGAGAAAGCCGATTCTGCTCTGCTGTGGTTCTCGACCTGACTAGCTACCGGGTCAACAGACCTTAATCCCAAGCTACAACAGGCTTAGAGCGCTACATCGAACCCAACAAACTATAGTGTGGTGAAAACCGTTCTCTGACTCTAACTGTTTAAGCTCCTCAAAAGTCCGACATTGCACAGCACATCCAGGCACCAGCCGCTCTCCATGACTTAAGTCTCACCCCCTCAACGCGGACTTGGTGCGGATTGTACTCATTCTGCCTGCGTCAACTCTTCCTCTAAAAGACACAGACGTCTCATGTCTCACTATATTTACCCGGACTTCGTCTCCACTACGGCAGTCCGTACTAAGCCATCTTCGTCGACATCAAAACTAACTATTACACCTGAAGGCCACGCGTTTCTTGTTTAAGGTTCCGAAGTTATGTATAAGTGATATCTCGGCAGGATATTACGTTCTTTGCCTACCTACTTCTGTTGCGCTCGTAGGATAGGGTAGGGTGGCGACTTCAAACGAGTCCAGCCAGACAACTGGCTTGCTTCCACCACTGTTTAAACAGATGTGACGTCGTCTGATGGCAACAAAATGCATGATTGCTTCAGATGGGCAAAATATCATTGGTCGACAATGACAGCCCGCCTTGAACACCCGAAGTGAGGAGCACTAGCGATCTATCACTCAATAGTCCTTCCACTTCGACAGGGGGAGTACAGAAATTCGTCATCGTGGTGTTGTTTGACGCAAATCTACCCAAGGGTGCCCGGTACCGACCGTTGTTCCCTCCTACAGGACTGCTGCTGGAACACTTACTTTGGAATAACGCTGTCCCCCGATGTCTCCGTGTTGCCCCAAAGTTGATTCGCAAGTGTTACGGATAACCAGAGTAGAACCAACCGACTTGTGTGGTTACATTGACTTTACAGATTTATTTTTCGTGGGTACGAAAAGAAAAGCGCTTACACGTATTTCCTGAGGTGGCTCTGAACTTTTTAATCAACGGCTCATAATAACCTTGTGGGAGGTAAGGTAATGTAGCACCACATTTTTTGGACCACAATTGTGCAACAACAGACCATCTTGTTTTCCGGTACTCGGATCAAACTTTTGCAAACTGCCATATCTTCCTCCCTGATAACGCCCTTTCTGTTGACAAATTCATGTTGCTCGTACTATGTAATTATATTTGTTTCGCAATACCCGTAATGAGCTGCTGCGGTCGCACATATCCAAGCGTGTTCCCCACAACAATGCGCTGAAAAATATACATCATTTGACCATCATCCGTTTCACGGGATTCGCCTTGAAGATCGTTCAAAAGGCAAAACGGTCCTTTTGGCGCGAATCCTCGATTTTTAAACATTTTTAGACATTTTAAAATCGGAATTTTAGGCAAAGTACCTACAGTACATCAATTGTAAAAAAGCGGCGTTATTGGAAAAATTGAAATATATCGATTAAGTCCCAAAAGTATTGGATTGGTGGTTAAACATTTTCCCATCATTTTCGCGAAAATAACCCGTTATTGGCGTTACCTCATTTTGTCAAGTCTTATAAATACGATCATTGCAATTTTCGAGGTGAAATACGACATCTTACAGCCTAAGAGTGCTTCATTTTGCGACGTTTCGAAGATATGGTCGAAATGGAAATATACGACCATACAGTGTTGACATTGCATTTCAATAAGAACACTAACACATTTGACAGTGAAACTTGTATGACAACATATCCAGCTTCCTTGTTTATACGATATTTATAATATTTCTTCTCGTTTGCAAGATTTCAGGTAGCTACCGACCGATGAAACGTTGCTCTTAAAAATGGTTGGAAATAACGCTATCACATGGTTATTTCCATCTTCGCTTCATATGGAATGGCATAAGAAAGGGGTACCACGTCCCACTCTATCACCGAGCCTCTTCAGAAGTAAATTCTATCCACTCTACTACATTGTTTCCAAATAGATTGAGGTCACGTGGCGTTCATACGGAAACAGATGAAAGCAAGCTGCATGCCGATCACTGAGAAATGTACCTCTCAACCAGACACACTATGATGTTTAGAACGCCAAGTATCTATTACGGTTCAGAAAAATATTCCAATCGATATGACAGTCAACGGAATCAAAGATGATGATTACCATGTACCTCAAACGTTTCAAATACAGGTTTTCCATCACTTCCCGCATGTGTTCGTTCTCCAAATTGTCCATGGTGAAAGTGGTTCGGAAGAAGCAGCTACTAGTGTGAACGCATACTGCATTCTCGGGCGTTGCTGATAGCCTAAGTCAATCTGGTGGAGCAGCTGCTTTTGTGAACCTATACTGCATACTCAGACGTTATACATCGCTCAAGTATATCGGGGAGTGTAAATGCGTACTGCATGCTAAGACGTTTTTGATAGTCTAAGTCAATCGGATGGACCAGCTACTACTGTGAACCTATACTGCATACTCAAACGTTGTTCATAGTTTACGTGAATCACGTTGAAGAATCTACTAGTTGGACTGCATACGCAGACGGTCTGCATTGCTCAAGTGAATCAAGCTGGAATAGCCCTAGTGTGAACGCAGGCTGCCTACTGAAACGTTTTTGATAGTCTAAGTCAATCGGATGGAGCAGCTACTAGTGTGAACTCATACTGCATTCTCAGGTGTTGTTGATAGCCTAAGTCAATCTAGTGGAGCAGCTACTAGTGCAAATGCATTTTGAGACGTTCTTCATGGGCCAGGTCAGCGAGACTGCGCCAGCGATTTCATTATCTGGATAGATCAGAATAAGTAGTGTTTTATAAAGATTCCGAATATATTGTTTGATATGTGGTGGAAAACAGTTCGACGATTGGTTATGACTGCGAAATGGTACTTGGCGAACAGCGAGGTTCTTATATTGACGATAGGCTGACAGTGTAATATATATTCCCACCGGCTTACTCGGACATATCTGCGATATTTTCTGTATATGGAAGTCGTGATACTTGGTAAACTTTGTACTGGGTACCTAAGATGTGAAAATGGGCAGGCGAAAAATGAAAGTACCTACCGGTAATGAAACTTAACTGTAGTGGCAGTCAATATGCGATAAATTGAATAACAGCCGTCCCACACAGTTGCGGGGATTTCGTTCGCGCCACAAAA
>JTDE01005531.1:1987-20933 GCA_014338405.1 Paragonimus skrjabini miyazakii
AAGTCTTGGCTGCTGCACTCGTGCCCAAGCAGTTTTGCACCTCAAACCGGCCGCCCAACCCGGTTTCTGCCCAAGACGTTCTGTACCGTACGCTACTTTGCCTCTCGTCGACCAGGAACCCAAACGCCTTGGAGAGTTGGGAGTGCTGACACCTGTCACTTACTCATCCTGGGCAGCCCCCACCGTTGTCGTGAAAAAGGCCAATGATCAGCTCATATCTGCGCTGATTTCTGTACTGGGCTGAACGCTGCTTTGGAGGCTAACTGCCATCCGCTGCCCGTCCCTGAAGACCTGTTCACGATCCTTAACGGTGGAACGTGCTTTGCCAAGCTCGATCTGGCCGATGCATACCTGCAGGTCGAAGTGGCTCCACAATCCCGTGGTCTGCTGACGATCAACACACATCACGGTTTGTACCAGTACACCAGTTTGCCATTCGGTGTCAAGACCGCCTCAGCCATTTTCCAGCAGATCAGGGCTGCCATGCTATCCGGCCTGCCTGGCACGGCTGCCTACCTGGACGACATCATCATCTCTGGGCGAACGCAAGGTGAAATTCGAGAACGAATCGCAGCCGTTCTCCAACGCGTCCAAGACTACGGGTTTTGGCTTCGAGCAGACGAGTGCCAGTTTTTTATGTCGTTCACCAAATACCTCGGTTTCGTCTTCAACGCTACCGGCCGCCGTCCGAACCCTGAGAACGTTCGTGCCATCTAGCACATGCCATCTCCGAAGGATGTTTCATCGTTTCGCTCGTTCCTAGGTCTGGTCAGTTATTGCGGTTTCTTCTTGCCTTCGTTACATGACGTCCGAGCGCCTCTGAACCAACTTCTCAGGAAGGACCCACAATGGCACTGGTCTCCGGAGTCCGCACCAGCCTTCGATAAAATCAATTCCATGCTGGGATCAGAACTTCTGCTGACTCACTTCGATCCCAGCCTCCCTATCATCGTAGTGGCAGATGCCTCAAACTTTGGTGTTGGCGCTGTGATATCTCATGTCTTCTACGATGGGTCTGAAAAAGCCGTCATGCATGCAACAAGCACTCCCACTGGTGCATAGAAGAACTATGGTCATGTCGGGAAGGAAGCCTTGGCGCTCATCTTTGCTGTGAAGAAGTTCCACAAGCTGATTTACGGTCGCCACTTCACCCTTCTAACGGGCCGCAAGCCACTTCTCTCCATCTTCGAATCAAAGATGTGTATACCAGTGTACTCTGCCAGCCGACTGCGGCGCTGGGCCACCATCCTTGTCAGCTATGACTTCGACATCTGCTATCGTCACACTGAGAATTTCGGCCACCCTGACGCCCTTTCTGGACTAACCAGCAACCAGCGTTCCGTTGAAGAAGGCAGGTTGATCACCACTGTATCCTTTGAGAACGACGTGCGTCAAACGCTTTTCGACGCAATCCGTGGAACGGCGTCTGATATCAAGTTCGCTGCGCAAACTGGTCACGTGCTGCAACAGCCAATCAAATACGTCCAAACTCGCTGGCCATCAACTTCACCAACCGATGAACTCCGCCAGTTCTACCTGGGACTCGATTCCCTCTCAGTCGTCGACTCCTGTCTGATGTTTGCCGACCGCGTCGTCATTCCTTCTTCGTTACGTCAATCTGTCTTCAGACAGTATCCTACAGGACACCCTGGTGCCGGACGTATGAAAGCGATCGCCAGGAGCTACGTCTGCTGGCCTGGCCTCGAAAACCAGATTGAAGATTTGGTTAAGCAATGCAGCCGCTGCCGCGATGTTGCTAAGAACCCGACGCTCGTCAAACCACGGCCACGAAAACAACCCGAACATCCGTGGTCACGCCTCCATGTGGATTTTGTAGGACCCATCAACGGTATGGTATACCTCATTCTGGTGGATGCATACTCCAAGTGGCCTGAGATTGTCCCGCTGACGCACGCTACAACCTCGGCCACCATCAACAGTCTACGGCGCATTTTCAGCCAACATGGCTTCCGGGAGACTCTTGTCTCAGACAGTGAATCGCAGTTTACCTCGGTCCAGTTCAATGAGTTTTGCATTCAAAACAACATCCGGCATCTGCATTTACCACCATACCACCCACAATCCAACGGTCAAGTCAAGCGCAGGGTTTCCTGCTCACTTACAGAACCACCTCGAATCCGGCGATTCCCAATGGACTCTTGCATGCAGAAGCTGTCATGGGCCGCAAGCTGAGGACAAAGTTCGACGCAATGATTTCAGTGGGGGAAACTCCCGGGAAACACGCAGCAGTTCTCCCGACGTGGATTTGCCGTCGGTGACCTAGTCTATGCAAGGGACCGTTGCCCAGGTTGCCCCCACTGAATAGCAGCAGCTGCCTAGTAACGGAATGGCACGGTCCTTTACGATATTAACGTCGGAAGCGAGATCTGAGCGCGTCACCGGAACCAACGTTGCCCACGCCATTCCACAAACACTGAACAAGCTCAGAATTAACTGCTTTGGACCTACTTCTTTACACCTTCGAGATCAGTCGTCCCACAGTACAAGTTCCCGCAACAGCTACTTCAACAACCTCAACTCCTAGACCGAGCAGAGAGCTGACAGCCTTGCGACAAACGTGATGGACGGACCGTAAACACAAGCCTACCTGCCTAATGCAGCTCTACCCCCGTCAACGGCGGTACCAATAGTGCTCAACAAAGAAGGTGTTGGGAAAAGGCAATTTTTCCCAAAAATTCGCATTATTCGCAAGGAAAATGGACTTCTTCATTTTCTGGGAACTAGAAAGTCCGCCAGAATTCTGGAATGTCCGAGAACTTGCGCTCGCTTCTGATTGGTCTATTTTGCGACCTCAGCCCAAGACCACCGCAAACCCATAAATACAGTCGCTGTAAACCACAATTTTGCTTTCGGGCTGATCAGTAAATAAAGCTCGTTTGAAGGTCGTATTTTTCGTTGCTTGTTGGGGGTTCTAAACTGCGAGAGTTGGGTTCCGATATTTGCGCTTTGATTTTCGTACCGTTTTGCAATATCGTTGCGTCCGTTCGTGATAGAAATACTGCTCGTGGTCTTGCGTTTGTTTTTATCTTTCTCTATTGGGTGGGGTCATAACACCTGACATCATACGTTTTCCACTATCAATGACAAAGGACAGATATAGGAAGTTTTGTCCAGAAGTCTTGTTACGCCTGAACAACTCAAATTCCAGAGGCACTTCTGTTTCCGGTGAAGGGCCGTCTGGAAGTCGACAATTGACCATTTGAGTTCCGCCGTTCATACGGTCGTTTTTGAAGTTAATCGACGAGACATAACTCCAGACCTGTCGCAAATGTACAGCTCTTCCGGAAAACTGACAGTGGTTGCGCTCTGTTCCCAAGGTTTGTTATGTCATGTAGCCTAGAACATTTGTTCACCAGTGCTTCCCGTCAAGCATTCCTTACATCCTCTTCGCAAAACTGCCCCCTGATTAGTTTGCGGTTACCAAAATATGATCAGTGACCGAATGACAGAACGAAAAGGGCACGCACAACAGGAGAATTCAACTCAGGGCGGCTGTTCTAAACTGTTCGATAGTCCCTCACAGAATGGTACCATTTGCTACTGACTATAGTACGGTTGCTTTGGGTCCACAGCAGAGGTGCATGAGGTGGTCTCATTGTGACGCCTCAGAATGTGCGGAAATAGGGTACTAGTAATGCGGGTACCGCCGGATGAACACAGTGGAGGCCATTTTCCACGAACGCCAGTGTGTTGTGACCTGACACCGAACACATCACACAGCCACTTATTACCTGGGGAAGAGGTCCACATTGAACATTCAAACAGCCAGACAGTGTGATGACATTGGAGCATCTAGCCTACTTCAGTAGGTCGACGAAGTCGTTAAGCAACCCATTTTTGGTAGCACACGAACAATGATTCACTTAATCGTACGTCGATATAATGAGTACACGTCGCTTTTCCGAGGTACATTGGCAGACTTTAACCCACGTATCGAGTCTGATAGCGTGCAAGCGACTGTTCATTGAGATATGATCAAGCAAACATCGCTCTGCATTGGAACACAGTGCGACTACCATTCCAGTTTGACTAGATATCTTGAAGGAGAGAGGCTTGGTTTGGCGATTATCTAGAGGTGAACCCCACTGAATAATCCCCACTAGAGTCGTACATCCCCGTCACCGATAAACAGTACAAATCAAGCTCCAGATTTGCAAAGATACATACAAAAACAACTGGTTGACTAACTGGTCAGAGACTGCGGGCATTGGAAGGGCTCATGTTTGTCGGTTGTACTGGCTTTCGGAGGAAACTGTTACCCGAAAGGACAGTCAGAATATAAAGGTAGAATGGTGGTGGTTTAAAAAATATATATATCTTTCAACGCATTTGCGAAAAACACGCTCGGATGTGCGCGAAAATGACTGATAATAACATGCGGTACAAAGCAACAAATGGACATATAACAAGACAAACATAAAATCTGTTGACAAAATAAGATGTAATCAGAGGGCAAATAGTCACGGTTTACAACATTCGATTTACACATAAGGAAAGAAAATAGTTCGTCTGTTCCACAGACGTAGTCCAAAAAATGAGATGTTACATTGATTTACCTTTTACAAGGTTAGGTAAAGACGACGTTTCAAATATTTTATGGTCACGCCGAGAAATACGTGCAACTTCATCTTCGAAGGAATTCTCCGTTACTTGACGTAACTTCAGTCGGGAAAATGCTGAAATAATTCAGTTTGGGCAAGGGAGGACGGGTAGTTCCAAAATCCGGCGAAGAGTTGAACAGATTCCAGCGCGGGACCTCGATGACTGCTCGTAAACGTCAAAAAGTTGAAAATCTCGTTGATCGCTCGGCCAATATGGGGTTTTGAGCGCCCATTCATCGCGAAAATTTTCCTTGCATTACGGGTGCTCGTGGGAATAAGAAAAAGTGCGCAATGTCATGTGTTAAATGGGAAAATGTGAAGTAATCACGTGTAATATGAAGACTAATGTAAATGTTATATTTTCGACAAAACCTTCACGCGATATTAATGGTTTTGTGTTTTTCCGAAAAATTATATAATATTCGCAAATAATTGTTATGGCATTCTGTGATAATTGGGTAACCAGCAGTTACCACTAGACTGATTATCACGTGATAATCAAAACTCCGCACGAAGTTTTGACGTCAGTTTGTTCTATAGGGTCAATGTTTAGGCTAGAATCTATATTTCATAGCCCAGAATAGTTACCAATGGTTAATGAGGAAGGTTCCGAGGCAGGAGGACAACACGATATGAAGTGAGGTTTCCGTGGGTTTATTACGTATTTTGACAGTTTGTTTTATAGGGTCAATGTTTAAGGTAGAATATGTATTTCATAGCACGCTACAGTTACTAATGGACAAAGGGGAGGGTTTTAGGCAGGGGAGACAACGCATGATGTGAATTATGGTCGTAATTAGATAATATAAGATAAACCAGGAGGTATTTTTACAGTTTTCTTTGGAGAGTTCTTGTACGCCGGCCACGTTAACCGACAATACTGGCTACCATTAATTAAAGTCTGATTGATTGCCAAGATGAACAGGTTATCACAGATGGGCATATGTATAAAATGTGGAAAGGTGTATATGTGAGATATAATCTTTTTTTCCGTTTCTTTTTGGTTTAAGTACAACTCTATATAAGTGACCCATGTGATTAAGATGATGCGGTTTCGTGAGTGCGTAATGAATCAATTGCGAGTATGATTAATCGGTGGATACGCAGTAAACAATTTCAGGCAAGCTGTCCAGAGAGAGCGAGAGACAGGGATAACTTTCGATACTTTCCGGTCGTTGATGTTGCGGAAGAGATTAAATTGAGGAATATTATCCCGAGTCGTTGACTAAAGTGTATGATCAAGTAAATAAAAAGATATAGGGTTTTATTGGGGGAAACGTAGTGAGATAATCTTCGACATCCCCAGAATCCTAAACTCCCGGCGACGTGAGAGTTGCCTTACTAGTACAACCGTACCCGTTCATATTGTAGCGAAAATGTATCTAATAAAGCAAAATCCTTATTACTCAACTCGTTTGTTACCATGAATCAGAATTCCAGTCCACAAGACCCCCAGGTTTTCGCCCACACGTCGTGTGCACTTCTGTCTGGTTTCTATGTGTGATCGGCACCTGTTATCGGGGGGTTTCCGCGTGCCATTCTTCGTCCGTCGGTCAGATTTCGTTGAGCAATAAATCGTCCGGTTACTCATGTTTTCGGCATTTTATCCACTGCGGGCTTTGAGTGCATTGGACGGCCGTGTCGAGATATTCTTTCGAGTGTTAAAATAATCGCGCCCCCAAACTAGTCGCCCATCCTATTTTTGCCTGCCATGTCTCGCCCGTTGATCCGCTCTAGTCGAGCGATGACTCATCCGGCCGCCCACGCTGTCTCCGATCCGCTCACTGTAGTCTTATGGACGTATCTACCGCCCACAATGAGGTTTTCCGTCAAGTGTTAGAATACTCGCACCTCCGGTTTGATAATCCATCACAATATTACTTTGTAAATGTAAGTTCACTACAAACCACTACCATCAAAATTAGTGCCTCGGCTTAGGTTCAGCAGCCTCACTCGTGGATGTATAGTAATTTTACGTCATCTACCACAGTGTGGGCTACATTTCATAAAACAACTACATTTTGGCCAGTGTCGTTGGCAGGGCAGCCCAACCAGCGCGACGCTGGTTTCACATCTGAGGTTTAACTGAAGTTTCCGTCGACATTCTTCGGTTTTTGCAGGTCCACAAAAGTCCCTGAATTGTTACTGGTTTGCCCCTGGGTGGCGCAGAATGAGGATTTTGACTAGCGACAGTCTAGGGTTGAAGAGGACCGTCATTCAGGTGAAACGTTAACGAATACAGACAGAAAATAGCTTGATGCAAGAATCTAGCCCCATAATCGAAAGCACGTTCAACACAGCCACTTACCAACAAGACACAATAAACGTTGATTGGCGGCATCCGATTCGGATTAGCCTGTCACAGTAATCAAAGTCAAACGATGCCTGCACGTAAACCCTCACAACAAGTGACTTGCGCTGTACCACTCGTGATTCCACTTATACACCACGTATCCAGTGTAAACTCGAAGAAAAAACATCAGGAGGTAGGTGAATGAGGTCTGTGCGTCCAGCAGGCCAATGCCGTTTAGCCAGTCAACAGTATAAAAACAGGACATACATACACTTATCAACCATACTATTCAACCAGACACACCCAACACACTAGCTATACTGATTCGCGCCCTTCTTTCTATACTGATTACCCTTTCTTCGGAAATTGTTCGATAGAGCAAGGAAAGTGAAGATATTTGAAGTCCCCTTGGGGTATTTGTCTAACCTTCCTTTAAATGTGTCAAAGGTCGGACCTGAAACGACCTCTTCTGGCAGATTGTTCCAGAATGGGACCACTCAGAGTGTAAATGATTAACGCCGATAAAGCAAACGGTAGCGCCGATGCGGACGACAAATCTATTTCCTCTTGGACTTGAATGTTCAGTTCTGAGTAGAGGATAGCTGAGCAAGGGTGATTGGAATCGGTTAACATTTTGTAGGCTAGTACGACATCTCCTCTCATACGCCGGAACTCTAAGTTAAACAGATTCATTCCTTGAAGTCTGCTCTCACAACTCAGGTATTGAAGGCCCGTTACTCGCTTCGTAGTCATGCGCTAAACTTGTTCAAGTAATGATACATCCTTACTGAGATAAGAGGAACAGGCCTGAATACATTCGGCGTTGGACGAACTAAGGTAGAACAATTGGCAAGAAAGTCTTCCGGGTTAAGACCACGGTTGATGAATTCAGGGACGTCAGTAGCATTGTTTGACATCAACCTGCAGTTAACTTAGACCATGGGTGACAATCGACCCCAGGTCTTTCTCTTGTTCAGATACACAGTCCAACATCATCAAGATAAGTCCAGGTTGCACTGTTATGACGAAGTCGCAGAACTTTACACTCCACCGCATTCAACGGTATTTTGTTTAATCTACACTATTTGCAAAACGTTTCGAAATCTGGCTGTGATCTAGATCCATCGGAGATGTTTCAATTGGCTCTCCAAAGCTTGTTTCGCCTACGTACAACATAACGCTTAGAGATAAAAGCCATGTTATTTCATCGACGTATAGGATGCACACAAATGGTTCTAAAATTGACCCTTGAAGCACCCCCACAGGGGGCTTTCCGGGTTGATGTGCAAAATCCATTAACTGGGACAGATAAAGTGCGTCCCCCTAGATACACCTCTAGTCACCGCAGAAATTTTCCTCCATTTCTTTATCACTGCCTTTTGAAAGCATTTACAGACTGATGCACGGGTTTGACGCACAAGCCAAAAGTACTCAGATCTAGCCGGCTTTTCCTGCTTGGTGTCAAGCTGACGTCTCTTGATCTGAAAGGTAATCAATAAAAACAAGGCGTAGCGCCGCTCTTGGGGATTATAGTAAACACCAAGAACACAGTAAGGAATGTTGCACAATGAGTATTAGGTAAATGAGAATCGAGTTATGCTCTGAAGCGATCACCAAAAGCGCTGCTAACGGCCTCAGAAGGAAGGTTATTTCAAAAGTTAATAATTCTATACGGACAAAATTGCTGCCTAAAGAAGTTTCCAGGACTCGGCTTGAAAAGCTTGCCGTTACGTTCTCGCTGGCCGTCATCATTCGCTTTGATGAAGAATTGTTCAAAGTGACCCACTCTGAAGAAGTGCAAGATTTAAATCACCGCAAATCGTCAAAATTCGAATGGATACAAATCAGAAATTTCAAGTCGAAACTCGTACGCGGCCATTCTTAGGCTCGTGATTAATTTAGTAATCTCGCTCTAGACGCGTCCAACAGCCAGGCCGATAAACACGACTTGATCGGAGTCGCCTTCTGTGATTCAACAAGCATTTCTTTTGCCCGCTTGACTAGGTATTTCATTAGTGGCCTCGTAACACATGATTCTCTTTCAAACGTCTTCCCAGCAGACAAAATGTCTTATTCTTCGTTGATGAAGCCTTCCAAACACCATCTCAAAATAGTAAGTTAACAGCGGCACATAGGCCGCAAGTTGCGACACCAAGAATGCTGGTCGAACGTCCTGTATGGCTATTGACTTGTGCGCGGGTTGTTATGTGGTGCCCGCATAGTCAAACGCGAACCGTCTGAAAAACTTGGCAGAACAGAACGAGTCCAATCCAACCACCCTGCTTAAATCTAGGTCATACTTTCCTCTAGATCTTATTTCCCAAGCTATTCCTCGCACTCTTCCTTCTCTCTTATCGCGAAACCAAATGAGGAAGTAGCTTATAAGTGCATGCATACGAACTGTTCCAGTCTGTTCAATAAATTGCCAGACATCAGATAGTTCACGACACCAAACCCCATATATTTGCTTTCACGGAGACCTGGATTGCAGCTGAAATCAGTGAAAGTGATTAATGTCCGCGGGTATTCAGTTTATAGAGCTGACTCCGCCCACTGCAGAATGGGGGCTTTGCCAGTTTCATTCAGCAATATCCACCGACACCCATGGTTACCGGTGAATAACGGCTATTTGATAAATTTGACGATCTATGGCTTCGACTAGCATTGCACATCCAAGATTCACTGCTGTTGGAACTGGTCCAACAGAAAAATACACATTGTGATCACTATCGAAAACCTATCAACAATTAAAAACAAGTACTCAGCGCGATTTACTCGACAAGCTTCACCGTTGCGTTGTCAAGGGTAACCTTCTCCGCTGGCTGAAATCTTATTTATTAAACCGTTCTTACCGCGTGCGGGTGGGTTTTCCCGTATCTTTTACCAGATTCAGCCCAGGCGGAGTCCTACAAGGCTCCATCCAGGGGCCACTACTCTTCTCTATATTCATCAATAATCCGCCATCTGAAGTATCATCTCCAATGCTACTGTTTGCCGATGATCACAGAATCTGTCGTACTGTGCGTAACAGCTCTGACGCGAGTGTCCTGCAGGCTGATATAAGTGCGTTTTAAAGATGGTCTGAATAAGATGTCCTCAAATTCAATACCAGCAAATGCAAAGTGTTGCATATCAGACATAAGCACAATTCCCCTTATTCCCTCTAGGGAGTATCGCTCCAAGTCACGGACAAAGAAAAAGACCTTGGTACTGTTGCAACACACAACCTCTCGAGGTTTCCCCCTACTGTGGCGAGCGCCAAGAGAGCCAGTAGCGTGCTAGCACTTCTAAATCGTTTGGTTGGAAAATTCGAGCAATCGTGTTCCAATAACAATTACAACAGCCATGTCCGTCCTCACCCTGAGCAAGAAACCCTTGTTTGGCCTCCTCAATTACAAAAGGACAGACTAATTTTGGAAACTGTTCAGAGGCGCGCGACGAATGCAGTTCGTGGGTCAAGTGCAAAACTCTACCTTGGGCGGCTTCACGAGCTAAATATCCCGCCTCTGGAATACCGCAGACAGAGAAGTGACCTGATATTGACGTTCATGAGTGTGAAGACCGCTAACCATCCATGTAGATCCCCGCGGATACAAGTTCACTCAGAGGGCATTCCTTGAAAATAAAATGTCAGTACAGCAGAATTGAGCTAAGGCACATTTCTTCTCGGTTCGGGTCTTCAAAACCTAGAACCTCCTGCAGAACATATCGTGAAGGCCACGACAGTCGCTGCGTTCAATTTTTGCCTGGATCGCTACTATAACACTTAGTGCGAACCCCACATTACTCTCCTGTACACAGCCACTTGTGTATGTTCGTCCGTTAAATAGCTCACACCTGATTATGTATGTTTACCCAGCTATAGAACTACGAGGTTAATAACAGTAGGCGTGCATTTACTTGATTACTTGCTTGTCTATTTATTTTCCACTTCATTTTTTTGATACAACCAAGAATAGTTGCGACGTGTAACCATCCTTCTGGTGCAGAGATTCATCGCATGGAGAAACGGAAATATCAAAAGCCATGGCTTTCAATTCCGTCCATCAGCCATTGAACCCATTGACCCTCGTGTATTTGTACCGACCCTGGATAGTAGAGTGTACAAAGAAAGTACGTCAAACTAGCGGGGCAGGAAGCGAGCTGTGTTTGTAGCCCCGAGACGGATGTTACAAAAAGGATAGCTTGACTAAAACAAAAGAAGAAAACCAAAATCATCAAAACTGTACAAGTGAATGCGATAGTCAGAAATATCATTTATTATCGTCGCTACACTCCCACTTGGGGTTACTTATCGTTCGCTCTCATCTGATGTATCCGACGATAACGCTGTTCTCGTAAACCTGGAAGACTTCCTAGGACTACAACGCTTTACTTATCTGTCTATCACCCAGTCAGCACGAGTGTAGTCTGAATGTAGTTTGAGCGTAGTTTGAGAGTAACAATGGGACAAGTTGTGAGGCTCATGTGGTATTCAAAAAGCTACACCAAAACTACACTCGCGATTACGCGCTTTACACGTCCAGCTACACTTGCTACCTCCACTCTGGTTCTATATAAAATCACCAACATGGTCGTTCATCATCGTTGTGGAAGGTGTAATACCGCAAGCATAAAAGTCAGATTTACTGTACACATGGGCGCGCCCATAAATATATGACATGTGCACTGCAATGCACATAACTTGCAGGTCCAAGTAAGTTTGTGACTACTCACCAAAAAGCGTCGACTTTTTTTGGTTTTCTAATAGGCGTCATCAACATTTTCCAGCGGAATATTTTTGAACGGCTTATTAATACGCTTAGTGACCTTGAGGCGAAAGTTCGTCATCGAGTGGGTTCAATAGTCCAATGAGTTATAAACAAAAGTGGGAACCTGGAGTTTTTGAGGATTCTGAATCTCGACGCGTAGAATCTCAAGGTGCTCAGCAACAGACTGAAATGGGGAAAAGAAGTGCAGTATCTGAACTAATGCAATAGATGTTGGTCATCGCGAACCTTGAAAATTGCTACAGAGCTGGCAGAAACAAAATGGTCTGGTAAAGCATTCCAAGCCTTGCAAACGAGCAATGAGAAAAGCTATGTCTGCATTCAAGTCTGCTATGCTGGACCTCTAGTTTTAAGGGGTGGCCCCTCAGTGTCACGCTACTTCCCTTGTTGAGTATCAGGTGACAAGGATTTTCTGGGGACTGCATAGTCAAAAAGATTAATACCAAGTCACCTCCAAGCCGACGGTATTCTAAGGAGTACATGTTCAAAGATTTCAGCCTTTCTTCACATGGTTTAGTTTTTAAGCCCCGGACTGACTTAGTGGCTCGTCGTTGCACCGTCTCCAGGAGTTATTTATCCTTCCGGAGATGCGGTGGCCAGATTACAGTTCCATTCTCCAGATGCGGTCGAATAAAACTGTTATAAAGAAGCTGGAAACAATTAGGGTTGAACTGGTCGAAGAGGCGTTTCAACAACGCCAGGATGTTGCTAGCCATTTTTGCATTTGTTTCAACGGTCGCAGAGCTCGAGAGAGTGTGCGAAACAGTGCATCCTGGGTCCTTCTCAATAAGGATCGTCTGAAGCGGGTATCTGTCGAGGTAATAAGTGGTTTTCATGGAGCCACGATTGTGTATAACTTTGCACTTACCAGCATAAAATTCGAGTCGGTTCACTCGAGACCACTTGAAAAGAATGTTGAGGTCTTACCATAGGATGATAGAATCACCGATGGTGAGGACGGCTCGCCAAATTTTGACGTCGTCCACAAACAGTAAAAACGGAGAGGTGGTTGAGAGTGAAAATCGTTCATGAATACCAAAAATAGCAGCGAGCCAAGGATTGAACCCTGGGGTACTCCACTGAGGTTAGGCCTGCGGGTAGAGCAAACACCACTAACGCGCACCCTTTACAGACGGTTAGCAAGATACGACACAAACCACTGGAGAAAATTGCCTCGCACTCCATAATGGGAATGCTTGCCGATTATAACGGAATGATCTACGTGGTCCAATACCTTAGCGAAGTCGAGATAAACGTCTATTCCATTACCCTCATCAAATGCTTTTGTCCACTAGTCGGTGGCTATCAGTAGATTTGTGATACACGAACGGCCCTTGCGAAATCCGTGTTGTGCATTGAAGAAGAACTCACGAGAGGTGAGATACTTATAAAGTGAGTCGTATACAAGCGCCTCTAAAATTTTTCACACACTTGACAGCAAAGTAATTGGTCTGTAGTCACTCGGGCAATTTCGCCTAATACCCCTGAAAACGGGTGTAATGCTTGCGAGTTTCCAACTGCTGGGTACTGTGCCCTGGAAGAAAAATTGCGTAAACAGTAGACTAAGTGGGTCAGCAAGCTGTTCCGCTGCTTCCCGCAAGGCTTTGGGTGGTATACCGTCGAAGCCAGGAGAGTTGTCTCTAAGGCACCTGAGTTTAGCCAACACCGCTGTGGAAAAAGTATCTACAGTGTAAGTGCCATTGATCTGAGTGTCAAGACGAACCTGAGAAACTGATGGTGACTGTGCAAAAGCACTGCCGTAAAACTCAACAGGGACATCAGCGGTCTCCGTATCAGAGCTAGTAAGGCCTGATGGGCCTAAAAGTTGTAGAACTCCGGTTTTTGCCTCGCGAGTTGATGCTACATCTCAGAAGAGGCTACTTGGATCAGCGATAATCCGCTCTGTAAGATGTTGTTGGTAATGAAGACGGTCGTGTCGAATTAGCGATGTACACCGATTCCTTAGGACAGCTTCAGATCCCGATAATCGATAGCACGTCCAAGCATACCGCTTCTTCAGAATAAGTTTAAGTGTACTAGGGCGTAGTTGACTTGGAGTCTTATTCAGTTTGGAGCCCAATAATGATGTAGATTCACCTACGGCTGCAGAAATAATGACAGTAAGCTTCTCACGGAGATCATCTACAAAGTGGAGTGGGGTGTAGATCGCCCATGACTGCATTTCCAGGTAGCCACGAAGCTTCCCACGTTCATCTTCCGGAAGTTTCTGCGATTGCTTGTCGTTGAGCTGACCAGATTCCTACTACAAATGAAGTCAAATAAGACGACTGTGTGATCACTCAGCCCGAGTGGTGCGGTGATTGTAAGGTTGTCTACCATCAACTCTTCGTTAGTGAATAAGTAGTGAATAAGTCGCGATGGATTATGGCCAGTATGCCACCGTGTGAAGCCAGATATGTGCTCCGTAAAACCTAATGCTTCGACTGTGTGAAGAAATCATGCAGAGATAGAATTTTCAGTGCCTGTGTACGAGCAGGCCGGAAAGTTGAAATCGCCCATTAAGAGATGTTGGGAAAATCCTAGAGTGGGCAAAACTTTCAATCCAGATAATAAGAGTTCGTCTTAATAATTATCCGAAGATGGAGGACGATAGAGGACCCCTACTAGCCAGCGGTGTGAACCACTTAAGCGAATGGAGCACCAGACCGTTTCTTGAATTGCGGCAAGTACTGGATCGTGAAAAAGGAAGGCTTGAAGAGAAGTGTGGAAATAGAGGGCCGATCCCCCTCCACTACCTTCAGCTCCACCCGCACGGAAGATAACCCTATCTTCCAAAGCGATTTCAGAGTTTACGTAGGTAGTGCTCAGCCACGACTCCGTTATGGCAACAATCCGGGCTTTACGGTGATTGTGAATGAGGGTTTCATTCAAGACGCAACGCTGACAGAGGTCACCGACTCCACAGGAGCCGGCTGTAGTGAGTTTTTGAGGTCATTAAATCCTCAATGGGAACCACTAAGCGACTAGTACGCGTGCAGTGATTGGCTTTTAATAAAATTCGTTCCTCTTTAGAACGATCGGGGTGAAACGAAATTCTGCCAGGGATAAGACGACGCCATTGGCGGAACCGCTCCAGTATATGCGATGCCATCTCATGCAAGGTGACAGCAATTCTGAGGAGTTGTGGTCGAGATTCGTCCGACTCTAGCTTCAGCCGCAGGATTCGATGAATACGTTGAACCAGGACGTTGGTAAGTTCAAGGGCAGTTGACAGGAATCGCCACTGACTTCGTTCATGTTCCAGGTCGTTGTTGGTAGAATCGGGGTCACTCCTAATAATAACATTGCGAGATCGATCAGTGGTTCTAGGTTCCTTCTGAGCGACGTTTCGCCCCTGACGTTCAGTCCATGGTATATCAGGGTATACCCGGGCCCCGGAGTCATCAAGCAGCTTATGTGTCGCGAGGAGAACGTCTTCCGTCAAGTTAGATGTCGAAAGCACGACCCTTGCTAACCGCGGTTTGTCAGCATGTGGCGAACCTGGTTTCATCGCCAACCTCGTGATGGAATTTGGGACACCTGGATTTATGCCCATCCTAATGCAAAGACTGACCCAGAGCTCACGATCATGCTCGTCTCGCAGCTTTAAGCGGCTAGCGGCACAATCCGGAAGGTTCTAAACAATTATCGAATATTCCCGAGCAGATAAGTTCAACCGTCTTGGGAGCGACGGTGCTGGTGCCCCTGGAGAACTTTCCCGAAATTACGCTGTTATTAACGTGGCTCTTCAGAGCAGCAACATCGGGCTTCTTGGGTAGTATCGAGCAAAGAACCTCGGATTTCGGTCACTTTTGCTTACAGGCTGTTGACAGGTTGTCAGCAGAAATGGGCATGTACGTTTATGGAGCAACTGGGGTAACCTTCTTTGACGGCGATCCCGAGGCAACTAACGTATATGATGCTGTGTCTCTAACACTCCCAATGCAAACCTAACTGGCTACAGCCCGTGGCTCAGGGGATGTCACATCCACTGGTAAGGTGCTTGTTTCAGAATTAGGGACCTGCCTAGCGGTTCTACAACAGAGGCAAACAAGGCGGATACGGTCTAGCTGTATTGTTGTCAACCTTTTGTAAACCTCGCACGACATGCCTAGACACGAAGCGTGAAACATTGCGTCGCAGAGCAAACACTGCATGGCGTGGTCCATCGCACGGACAACCTTTACACAAGATCCGCAGCCGGATCTTTTCACCATCCCTGGAGCGACTATGCAAATAGGAATGGGTTAATTCGTAATTCTCGAAGTCTTTAGGTCACGGACGCAGTCGAGTAATAACAAAACAACGCGGAGAGAAATCAGAGCTCACGTAATGCAGTTCGTTGTCGTTCGATTGACGCCACTTTAGTTCTTGGTTGTGTAAGTTGTGCGCATGACTTACTGGGCCTTTGCCTCATGCTTGTCGGTTTTTGTCACCATTCCAGATTCGCGTTTGGCCCTCGTTCTTCCGAGAAATGCTGTTACTCAGTGCCTTCACTCCGTTGCACATTGTACTCAGTATTCAAACTTCGCGCAATTACTGTGGAAAGTTAAAGTAATATCAGCTGTATATGTAATATGTATATATACATATGATGTACGTTTATATATATTTATTCATATAAACAGATATACATGTAAGTGGTTATACGTATACAGAAGTGCATGTAATAACAAGTTAGCATGCCACAAAAAGTGTATGTGCAATTGTCATATATAAATGTTGCAATATTTCTGAATTTGTCTAGTTATATGCATATATTTACATATGTTGGTATATATGTGCAAATGTATATATATATATATATATATATTATTGTATATACGCATGTATTATACAGATATCATTATATATATGTATTATGCCAGTGTGTTTAGAACCGTTTTTTACGGGAAGTAGAATTTGCACAATTTCACTGGGATTTCTGACTTCATTCACGATGTATTCAAGGATGAATCCCTCCATTACTGAAACAACTGTCAGTTCTCTACCATTTTGTCGAAATAATTTATTGTTGTGTGTTGCCTATCAGCTTAGGTATTCCACTTGTAATGCGTGCTAAATACCGTTTTTTTACACTATTCTACCGGTTACCCTACAGATACTCTTCGAAGATAGAAAATCCATACGGAAATTGGAGGTCTGATTTACGCTGTAAACAACGTCAGTGGAAAGGATCCGGTGAACCAATCCGAACAACCGTGTTGTACCTTTACTATGATGGAGAATAAATATCTATGCATTTACAACGTTTCATCCTTCGTACGGTTGCATTGGCAGGTCGTCCATCTGAAATAAAACCCGGTGCACCTTATCGTCCATCCACGATGACCAATCGTACACTGGGTAAAAATAAATGGGCACGGCTCACGCGGAAAATCAAGTTGGGGGCGGTCCTAAAGAGGACCGTGGGTACGTTCTTGTTTGTCCTGAGAAAGCCGATGCGATTGATCCCATGTTCCGAAATAGCGTGGGGTCGAGGACTTCATATCGGTTACTCAACTGTCTCACATACCACGTAGACGAAGTCAATGCCGGTAGCTGGCGCGCGAATGATGGTACAAACGTGTGAACTGACAGCACTGAACCCAGTTGACATTGTTCTCGTTAAGGTCCACTGAATCCTCCTGTAGGCAGCAAATCTGGCAAACGTCCTTGTTTACCGATTTCAAGGCTATCTTCTTTACAATATGCTCCTTCATATTCGTATTAAATTGTTTTAAGCTACCTTTGGTAACACGCCAAATACAGGCTGTTTCAAGAGGATCGCCTACAACTTTAATCTGTGGCAAACTGTCATCAATCACTCGACTTCCATGTGCGCTCCTCCTACAACCTGTGGAAACATGCGAGACGCCCGTTTTTCGGTATGACAGGTGTACACGAATCCTAGTCGTAGGCCGTGAGTTTCTAAGCTGTCGTGTTCGGGGAAATTATTTTCCATGAAATACTCGTTTTAATAGCTTGGTATCTGGTGCAGAAATTGAAGCCGCCGAAATATGCGTCATGGACACATATGTCTTTGTTTTAACTGACCATTAAATGAAGACCACATTATCGTAATTGTTTTCCGGAAATCAATATGGCTGCTGTAGTCGATTGCGTGTGGCAATGTTAACACAAGAATGCTGAGGTGGTTTCCAATTTATTTTTTCATTTATTTTTCATTAACTGTTGTAGGCTATGAAATATAGATTCTAGCCTAAACATTGACCCTATAGAACAAACTGACGTCAAAACTTCGTACGGAGTTTTGATTATCACGTGATAATCAGTCTAGTGGTAACTGCTGGTTACCCAATTATCACAGAATGCCATAACAATTATTTGCGAATATTATATAATTTTTCGGAAAAACACAAAACCATTAATATCGCGTGAAGGTTTTGTCGAAAATATAACATTTACATTAGTCTTCATATTACACGTGATTACTTCACATTTTCCCATTTAACACATGACATTGCGCACTTTTTCTTATTCCCACGAGCACCCGTAATGCAAGGAAAATTTTCGCGATGAATGGGCGCTCAAAACCCCATATTGGCCGAGCGATCAACGAGATTTTCAACTTTTTGACGTTTACGAGCAGTCATCGAGGTCCCGCGCTGGAATCTGTTCAACTCTTCGCCGGATTTTGGAACTACCCGTCCTCCCTTGCCCAAACTGAATTATTTCAGCATTTTCCCGACTGAAGTTACGTCAAGTAACGGAGAATTCCTTCGAAGATGAAGTTGCACGTATTTCTCGGCGTGACCATAAAATATTTGAAACGTCGTCTTTACCTAACCTTGTAAAAGGTAAATCAATGTAACATCTCATTTTTTGGACTACGTCTGTGGAACAGACGAACTATTTTCTTTCCTTATGTGTAAATCGAATGTTGTAAACTGTGACTATTTTACCTCTGATTACACATTCTTTTACTGATGAGTAGTAGGGGATTTTGATTTTCATATAGATTGAACATCACCCACAATTGATCGCAGCTGTCGCGCTCGCATACACTTTCCAGTCGGTCCCTTTCAAAAAGAAGCACTAGACTCGAGTTTCGCTCTCATGCACTACTGGCGAGCTATAATGAGATCGAAACCCAAGTCAACTGCTCCTATTCGAAAAAGGCCGACCGGAAATTCTATGCGAAGGCAACAGCTGCGATCAATTGTGGGTGATGTTCAATCTATATGAAAATCAAAATCCCCTACTACTCACCAGTAATCAAATACCGCTCAACAAGTCAATGATTTCTTTGAATGCAACTT
>JTDE01005531.1:21033-35956 GCA_014338405.1 Paragonimus skrjabini miyazakii
AAGTTGCATTCAAAGAAATCATTGACTTGTTGAGCGGTATTTGATTACTGGTGAGTAGTAGGGGATTTTGATTTTCATATAGATTGAACATCACCCACAATTGATCGCAGCTGTTGCCTTCGCATAGAATTTCCGGTCGGCCTTTTTCGAATAGGAGCAGTTGACTTGGGTTTCGATCTCATTATAGCTCGCCAGTAGTGCATGAGAGCGAAACTCGAGTCTAGTGCTTCTTTTTGAAAGGGACCGACTGGAAAGTGTATGCGAGCGCGACAGCTGCGATCAATTGTGGGTGATGTTCAATCTATATGAAAATCAAAATCCCCTACTACTCACCAATAATCAAATACCGCTCAACAAGTCAATGATTTCTTTGAATGCAACTTGCAGAGAAGTCTTAGTCGAGGGGTCATCGATTAGAGTTAACAAACAATGACTGTGTCTCCTCTCGAGGCGATCGGGCAACCTGACCATTACTCGCAGGCGAAAGTGGATGAACGTTCACATATGATAATTCGGTCGTGCTTAACGTGAGGTCAATGGCGCATTGGTAAACACGGTTGCCTCATGAACAACATTTCCGTGGTTCAAGTCCCGGCACTGACGAGCTCTAATGGGAGCGAAACTCGAGTCTAGTACTTCTTTTCGAAAGGAGCCGACTGGAAAGTCCATGCGAACGCGACAGATGCAATCAATTGTGAGTGATGTTCAATCTATATGAACATCTTTTGTCAATAGATTTCATGTTCGTCTTGTTATATATCCATTTGTTGCTTTGTACCGCATGTAATTATCAGTCATGATTGCGCAAATCCGAGCGTGTTTCTCGCAAATGCGTTGAGAAATATATATAATTATTATTTGTCATTAAATTGTTATTTTATTTTCAGTTGTTTATTTTCAATTTGTAGGAGGTGGATTATATTGCGACTTCCAAGGCGATGTTTGGAGATCGCGAATTTTGCATTTTCTCACAGTTTCGGTAATGTCTTCAGAGGTACATAGACAAGGTAGGCGTTATTTAAGTTTGTGGGACGCGCTGTAGGTTGAAAACAGCTTTGAAGTAGGATAAAGTAAGGTGATATGGTTTCCTGAAAGCCGTGCAGATTTATTTTCGTTGTACGAAGTACAGAAGGCGTAGAGGTGTATGCAGGGTTGTGCGATGTGTCTAGTTAGTTAACTGTTGTTATAATTACAAATCAGTTCTCGCGACACACGTTGCAGGTCACGATTTCATGTGGTCCGACGAGATGCGTGTCTGGCTTTGAGCTCTTTCGAGTTGGAGCACAACCACCCTCTCAGTCGTCTGCCATATGATTCCCATTCTACGAATCGTGAACCAACTGTCGGTAAATTGAACGAATGCTGAAGTCTGTTCCAGTACAGTACACCAACTGCTGACATTGAACAGTATGTGGCGGATGTTTACGGGATGTTTATCATAACCGCTGGCCATGGAACCATCCGTCGCAAGTTAAAACCTGAAATGTCAAGTGAGTCTGATACGTAAGATTGGTCACGGAACATTGCAGAGCCTCGATGAAGTGCTGTCGGTAATTAGCGTGATAGGTGTGGTGCGCACTATGCGGGATAACGGCAACAGATGTATGCATATCTGCTTTGCCCAGCTAACGCAGGTCGAGCTTTTCCGACGTTTCTCGCATGTTGTGAATGTGGATGCCACCCACGGGACAAACCGGCACAAGTATACCATTGTATATTTTGTCATACTTTCGAGACTGGAAGTTATATCAGTTCCTCGTGACAGACGGTATGGGACATGGCCAACCCGTGATATACGGGTACGTTCGTAGTGAAAACTATGCCTCACTACGTGGACCTTTCGAAATTTTTCGCGGAAAGATGGTTGAGCAAATTGCAGTGAAAACATTTGTTATGGATAACATGGCTGCGCAAATAAGGTCAGCACGTGGTGTTCAGTTACGACATCCTGTTCTGTTATTTTCATGTGCGTGATGCCATACGTAAGCATGTAAGTGGGCAAAACTTGTCCATCATATTTGTTGTAAGAAAAACACTTTTCGCAGTCGTTTTCTCCTCCACCAGATGGCTACGGCAGACAATGAGGAAAAGTAAGTTGCATTCTTACACTGTTTGCCGTAGGTTAAAACGTGATTTGCATATTATCGGTCAGACGGATAAGAAGTTTCTCAAATTATTTGCCGTATAATTGGCTGTACATCAAGCCACAGTGTGCCATCCATGCGCAAAGCGATGTTGTCCACTTTGGCAGTCGAACGAATAATAGGCTGGAGAACGCAAACGTACGGTTCAAGAAGAGGTCGCACCCAAGGGACTTTCTAGCCGTCGCCGTTCAGAAAATATGGATTCACGGTAAGTGGCCGATGCGAGAGCACGAAATACAAACGACCTATGGGTGCGATCGTCGTGAGGTTGTTGATGTCGACTTATAATTGAAGAACATAGAATACAGAATGACCACGTTTGCAAGTCATCTTGTCCAAAAATATCTAGACGGTCGGACTCCACGACTCCCTTTCGAAACAGTATTTGAGTGCAAGGTAAGCGGTTCTCTATAAATCACCTTGAACATCGCAGCTTTGTGTACAACACGATGGCGACACTTTTGTCGTGGATAGCGCTGAGAGCACATGCGAATGAACATTTGACCGTGCAATGTGGCTGCCATGCATATACATTCTGTTGATGTTTCGGAAACATTTCTACCCCAACGGTAAGGTCTTTTGTAGTTTCCATTTTCCCTCACAATGGTCGCGTCCCCATTCATGAGCGGTGGCTGGCAGAGTGCAACTTGCCAATTTGACGATTGGTAGGCCCGCAGCTACGGCCGTTTGCTGTAGCCAGTTTCAACCGTCACTATAAAGCCCTTCATTATGTACTTGAAAAACTGCACGACTGCAACTACCGCACGGCGGTTACTTGCTTTAACAGCATCATTGCTTTTGCCAGCATGATAGTGCAAAGTGCAAAACTGGCTTACCTTTAGACGACTTCCCCATTGGCTCAGCTGCAAGCGGTGTGCAACCAAGATGAAAGAAAAAGCCCAAATCGGGGTTTCCATGTGGACACTGCGGTGACCAAAAACAGATGGACAATTGTTGGTGTGATGCCGATCAGCTGATTTTTTACTCCAAATGTATGTAAATGGCAGACATGAACGAGTGTTCATTCTGTGACAAACAGCTTCAACCTCAGTCGCCTAGTAGCTGCTCCGTCCAGTTCATTTAATCTATGAGCAGCACTTGATTATGCCGCATGTATTGACCTTACTAGCTGCTCCGCGCAGGTCACTTATGCTTTGATCAATGTCTATGTATGTCGTATGCGTTTACACTGGTAGTTGCTCCGTTCAGTCCACTTAAGTATGATCAACGTTGATGAGAAGAACATTGGACAAATCAGAATGAACGTGTATTTAGACCGTTGGGGATAAGTTATACTGAACTCCTTCAGTTCCCGCCCAAAAATGAGATAACATGCTGGCAGTCGTCAGTGAATTCCGCAATCGGCGAACACATAGACAAATAGTCATCGGAATCATAAGCTTGCATTATACGAAGATAGAAGGGTTTTAGCTGAAATGGTAGAAGTGGGAATCAATGTTTTCTTCGAATAACTAACGAGCATCAAACTTGGTCATTATCCCTCAAGAAAGTAAGCATTGACTTACGTACATATGGCAAGCTACATTCAAGCATTCTCAGTAAGCAATAAACAAAACAAAACGCACGTTGTTAATGATGGAGTGGGACGTGTTACCCATGTTTACACCATACGTAGGTAGAAACAAACAGGCGATAACGTAGACACTTTTCCACCGGAAGTGCTATAACGGAACCTGGCTGAACATATAATTCAGGCGAATAATTAACCAACGGCCGCAGCGGCATAGCTTTCATTAAGAATTACTGTGATATTTCGTGTACAATGCAATGTGAATGCAACGCTGTCGAAAATTACAAACTCAATTACATCTCCAAAATCACGCGAAATTGAAAGTTTCTGCAAAACGGAATACGTATCCCACCACGAAAATTCCGATTGAGACATTTTCAGAATGTAAAATCGATTAGGAAAGCCAACATGATGCTTCTGTTGAAAAAACTTGCAACACATTTTCCTCAAAAAAAATTGCGAATATGGACCATTTTTAAGTATAGCTGATTTTTTTTCATTGCAACACAACTGTTATACTCGATGAAATCTATATACTTGCCCCGTAATATGCTTTTTAATATTTCGTGAAAAATTTGAAAAATCTCTTATCGCGTCTAAATAGCCATTTTCAACTCGCTTCGGCCTTGGAGCACAATACTGGCGAACTGCACAGTTACCGTTATAAGTGTCTTAATCTTTTCATCTGGAAGTGTTCTTCAATGTTATTCTTTCTGCAGGTCACCTCGTTTTTATTCCAGCGTACTTCCTAAATTCTTGGAAAAGGTAACAACAGCGGTACCAACGAATGGTAAAGATGGCTAATATAACTGATAAAACACGATATACTTTTCCAGTTTTGTGCATTGTCCTACGTTGAAATAGCCTTATAGGCGTTTCTCAGTATTCATGTTTCAACAACAGTTCGAGTTTATAACCACGCTTTCCTGCTTAATTACGTCCAAATTCAAATAAAAGCATGTGTTTCCATGTCCATGACATCGATTTTCATTATATTTTACCTTCATTTCTCCGAAATAATGTAGAATGCAACTCTGCGGTATATTTTCATAAGTCTCTATGCCTTTGAACTACCGCAAATTCCTTGCTTTCGTCTTTGGAGGATTAAAACAAAATAATCTTCAGGAAACAGAATTCTGAGATTTTAGGAACGGCAACACGCCGCAAAATTTCGGCAACGTCAATAGCTACAAAATATTTTTTGACTAAAAATAACTGGAATATTCACGGTCTACCGATTACACGCAGCGCAGGTGTATGACTCATTTCATCCGTCTAGCCCACAACCTTGCTAATTGACGGGATCGGGGGTTCAGACTATTATGATTTGAAGTTGAGAAAGGGCTACATGGAGGGACACTCGAATTAGTGAACAAGCCTTTCCTAGCCCGTTGTTTTTATGACCCTTACATTGGAACGGAGAAGCAGTCGCACCAGTTATCGAGTGGTCGTAGTGGTTTCTCCAGCCACAAGTTATAGTACGACTTCCTACCGCTTACTTGCACAATCTCTCATCCTTGGAGTGAACAGTGCCGTATGAGGTACGGATGTTTCGATAACAACTCGTTCATCGCACAAAATGTAGCCACATGCTTGCTATTATTTTCATCACTTATATAACCTAAAGTAGCATATGTCTTGGCATACGTCCTCTGCATTTCTAATCCTATCCGAACGCAAATGTGTCACAGAGATGGGCAAGCGTACCAGGGGTTTAAGCATTTCCGTTGTTGAAACATCAGTGGGGACAGTAGAGGGAAGTGCCCCCTAGACTTCTCCGCTAATCTTCATATCGGCTTGTCAATCACTCGGAAAACCGTCACCATGTGGCTGCATGGGATCAGCCATTGAGAAGAGAAACAACAATCGCAGCTACCACTTTCCGTAATCAATACGTGAGACTTTCGTTGTATGGTACACCGAACATCCCAGATCCCTGTTTCATAAGCGACGTCTTCGATTTTACTACTATAATATTGCCTAAAGAAAACACCTCGCGCATACTCTGATATATTTTTCAGAAACGGTGGCAGGTGCTCGTATCCCACCGGTGGTTGAAACAGTTTGATGTGCTCTACGCTAGCTGCGCCCAAGCGACCAGGAAACATACTCCTAGAACGTTCAAAGATATGTCTGAACGACGTATTCACCGTCGAACGCTCACACACTGCACTTTTAATGTGCTCATTCTCGTCCTCCACCCTGTTGGTTGTGTAGTTGACAAACAGGACAGTCCATTTTAACAACTGGGACGCCCAACCGAATTTACAGACCAACCACGTTTTGCACAGGTACTCAAAAGCTTCCCTATTGACAGACTTTATAGCTTGCAGTGACCTGTTTAACTGTGATACGTTTCCCGTGAATACCATACTGCGCGTCTATTGGTGGATGTGGTTCCTCTGGAACGTATCCAAGCCTACCAGGTGACAAGAGTGCCGAGAGACATCATTCATTAAATGAAACCGGCTAAACACTGTAGCACACCTTGGGTAAATCTCGCGGATAGATCGCCCCGGCGCAGGTGAACGATCAGCGGTGGGGGTTTGAACGGCAGACGTGTACGGCAACAATTTCAACACACGTTCTAAAGCTATTTGGTAACTGGCCGTCGTTTCATAGAGCATCAGGCTGTAAAAAGCCTCGCCCACACTAGTTACATCAACCGACATGGCATGCCACAGAATGAAGCCACTATAATTCAACGGGTGCGTGGAGTCAATTAAATGAAGTCGGTAAATTTAGAACACAGCTGGAACGAACCTTTGGGGACAAAGAAAGCAAACCGCAAAAATTTATCCGTCAACGGAAGATAGTACTGCCCCTCTAGTTTCAACAGGTCACGCAGCTTAAAAAGTTGGTTATGAGGATCCATATTTCTTACGTAATTTGCGTAAGTCGTTCAAATTCATCGTGATTCCCAACTTGTTTCCAACGTATATCTTCATCTCTCGCGTGCATCTGAAACTCTCTATCATCTCTAAGACGTGTTGCTTATCGGCTGCAGGAGGACGCTTATTTCTGGGATATATACTAGCCCGTCCAACTTGGAAGTTGCGTGGGTGATCCAGGTTGGCCTTCTCGATTCTGTATGCAGCACAGCAATAGTGCACTACCCAGGAGGTCCTGCAACAGCAATCAGCGAGTCTAAAATATAACATCATACATGCACCACAACTATATATTACCGTTTGCCAGATACGGTCCGACGTGTACAGTGCACGCATTTGTACATGACAGTCCCTTACGGAAGACCTGGCAACAGTACTATTTCACTGTGTTCCTTTGCACTTGCTGCCGTTTGCGAAATGTTTATGAAGAAACTAGTGCATGCTTTCTGTTGAAATTTACTAGCCCTTCAGGTATTCCCCAAACTTGAAACACTTTTTGAATATTCTCCGGAATACGTCCTCGTTGTTCGCCACCATATAGCTTCAACGTACGGAAGTGGATTGCATGTAATGGACCATTTAAAAACCACGTAGGTGCTATGAACTTTGATTCCGTGAAATGCGCAGTTTTTCATATATCAATCGGGAAATTCATTTGTACTATTTTGCCAAAACTTACCCTAACGATCGCATCATCGGATATTTCAACTTATTTATGTATGAAAGGATGCCGACTTTCATCATTTTCAACCAATCATAACAATTCTTACTGCTGCTGACTAACTACTGCACCCTCCAGAATCACCCTTATTCGGTTTTCAAATAGGCGCCACCAGCATTTTCCACTGATCAAAATCACTTCTACAGTTGATGGCCGCCTACCCTTTTATCTCAAGTTTCATGAGTTGTTGTACATTTGGTGAACGGCTATAGAGTGTGGACGGGCTGATGTGAACACGGTGGCTGTCTGGTGGATGGTGCGTGGTTTACCTTTGAATGTAGATGCTGTAGTTACTAGCGTTCCTTTGGCATCTCAAAGAATCCAGGCTGCGACCGAGTTTTCCCGTTTGTCTGTTCTGTACACACGATTTTGTGTACGCCTGTAACAGAAGGCTTGATAAGAACTCAGTGCCACTTTCCTTAGTCGTCCAAACAATTGCACACAGCGAATGCTTGCCATGTTCCTAACGGCTCCATTGCTATCCCATTCTTCAAGGTCGTTTAACCAAAACCTATCGGAGCGTCATCTAACGTACTCAAAGTTTCCACGCACTCTTCGCTTGGCGCTCCATTGAGTGCTACCGGGTGTGCTGTGGCCCGTCTCGTGCCTTTTTTGTTTCTCTTCTTGGTTGCTGCTGCTGGTCCTAGACTAAGCTGGAGCTAACTACTTATAAGATTTCTTAACACTGCGGAAATATACCGTTTGCTTCCAAATCCCGCCGCGATTTTCAATTTGATGCCTGTTGGGACAACGTTTTGACTGCTCTTCAGGGAAGGCATTCAAAATCATTAGTGGGCAAAGTTCTAGCATATATTCACTTGTCCACCACAGATTGTTGGTCGACAGATAACTGGTTATCGCGTATAACGTCGGAACTTGTGGACCTCAGCGAAAAGTTTCGGGCCTTCTTTCCGGAGGTTTTCCGCTGTGACACGTTCGCCTATTCCGATAAAACGCCGTGAATGTTTCAACGGGAGACTGGACGTAATTCGAGTTACGTCCGGAGAAATTGCGTAATACTTACGCAGTACTACCGGAATTCGGGAGGAAAATTCCGGAAAATGCGATGTACAAGCAGTGCTAAATATTGTGTGCACTTTACAGGGAATAGCAGGCAAACTGAAGGTGTGAATTACAGGTGAGTATGTTGTGTGCTTTCTATATGATGATATGGTGTTGCAGGATTGAGCATTCTCAGTGTCCATCCATCATCCATGTATCGTGCAAAGGTGGAGGTCTCCATGTAACACACAGCCACTTGGCTCATAATCACTAGACAATATCGGTTGACCCGGGGGTTTATCCAGGAAATCGTGGGCTGAAAAGTACGGCAGAGGAAGTTGTATGTAAGCTGTTGGACAGTTTCCATATGATTCACGAAGTAATTGATAACGTTAGGCATGGGTATGATATAGTAACAAACCATGGTGATGTAAGGTGACTAAGTTGGAGGGCGAGGGCATCCTGATTGCGATCTGAAGAGTATACGTGAGATATTAGAACCCCTTGGACCAACGTATTTGAAAACAGACGATGAAGACAGGCTGTTGGTTTTGCTTAACGCGGCAGCGAGGCTGCAAGGAACGTACGTACAGTACGGAAGTGTAATAATGGCAGATTTCATGCGTAAGTGTAACAACGGAACGTACCATTTATGGCACGTTGTTGTTGCAGAGTGTAATGATAAATTTGGAAACATTTTCTATAGTCTCTTCCCCAATGAAAGTTTGCTTCGTCACAAGGTCATGTTGACCAGCTTCAGTCAGTTGATGCCAACAAGGGATGTTCGAACGGTTGTAAGAGACAGGCATCCGATACAGCCGGAATGTTTGCGACAGTATTTTTCTAATGCTCAGATTTTGTTCTGTTCATTCCATTTGTAACAGAATATGGTCGATAGGTTTAGACAGTTGATGGGAATATCTTTGGAAGAGAGAAACTTTCTGGTGGAGGAAATGAGCAACCTTTTTTGCTTCAGGTCCGAAGAGGAGTTCAGTGGGATAGTTAATAGCATCAGCAATCGCAACAAGGAGCTGGGCGAGTATGTGAAAACTTGCCCGCTGCCTGTGGGAGACCACTGGGCCACGTACGCTAGACGTGAATTAAGGAAGTAGGATGAATAATGAGAGGGAGGTGGTTAATAGGTATATTAAGCGTAGTCTGTCACCGAGGTCGATATTGTTTGATTACGTGAGGAGAATACCTAATCGGAATAAGTACTTGAAAGTGAAATTCAGGCAGATTTTTCCGATTCCTTTAATATGAGGTCGACGTGCTGAGTGCAAAAAGAGCGAAAACGATGTATTTGAACAGCTAACTCCATAGGCGCTCAAGATAGCTGGGGAAAATCAGAAGGCTGTTTGCGTGTCACATGTGCAACCGGATAAATTAACCCTTGTGGATAAGCATGTAGTAAGCGTTGAGTATCATGAGTCCTGCGCGTGTTTGTTCACCAGTAACTTGGAACTGTCGTTCAGACACCGCGTGTGATGCTGCAATAATGATCCAATCAAGGCGAGTGACTTATTGTAAAACAATAGGTGTTTATTACCGGGCTATTTTCAACACTTCACGGTGAGCGCCGCAGGTTCGGGATGCTTTATTAAGGAGAAAGATAAAACTGGGTCATGCGAACTGATGGAGACTAGGAAACTTACTTCGAATATTTATGGGGTTGTCAGCAGCATGCCCAGTGAGTTGTATAAATGGACGCTGAGGGCACCGAAAACATCTCTGGACATGGTTACAGCAGGTGAAAAAGTGTACGTCGGGTCGTCACGTAGCGTTGACTCCGCGGTTCCTAGTCACACATGCACTCATCCCGAGGTATGCCAGCTATCGACGTCAAATTTACAATCAAAATGTAGAAGGCAATGCATGCACAAGACGTCTCCTAAAGTGAGCTATGAAAGATAGCCAACATGGATGGATGACACGGAGTTCGCAAACGGCGTCCGGTTATGCTATATTCGCGGCAGTTCATTGTCCAAGCATGTTTCGAAAAAGTGTAGGCAAGGCGTCCATCGATAGCACTTTTCGCTCGTGGACGACCAACATTGTTCGGGATGTAGCCGAAAGGACATGAAGGGTGAGAACTTCATAAACTGCATCCGATGTGATAATTGTTGCCGTTGTTGGCATCAAGAATGTTCAAGACATCCCACTGTCCTTGACAGTTTCAAACGTAGGTTTTGTCACATTTTCACGTTTTCAGCCAAACAGTTCGCACTGTTTGCTCTCATTTTAACACTAACCATGTCGTCCATAGTCCCACCGTTTGCTTGCACTAACCCGTCTATATCATGCAGTTTAATCTACCTCATATGTTTATTCCGTTTTTCCCAACCCATTCCGTTTGGCTGCACTCATCAGTTCCGTATGCTACATTGCAGGGTGGGCGGGGCCGCTACAAAATTCAACCCCTCCTCAAAGCGGTGCAGCGGTAGCAACCATCTCCCGGATTGGCAAACAGGGTTCAGGTGCATTGGTGAATGACCTTTGTACATTCCAAAATTACAAAATATACATTCATCATTATCACACGTCTCCGTCTTTCACCATGAAACAGATCCGGGTGCATTCGTTGAAATAGAACAAAAGCGCGAAAGCGAGATGCATGATCACCATGCATTAACAATGCGGCTGTGGAAGTACCCAAACGTCCGATTTAGACACGTCCGATCTTGCACACCTTCCAGTAAACGTACATTTATTGTCGTACCCCTGCAAGCCAGCAAGATACTTTACTAACAAAGGGCGACCAGCACCTTGGTGGTTCCGTAATTCGGAGGAGTACACGCGGTATGGTGAATCAGCTGCCGTAGGTCCATAGTGTAGCATAGGACAGAAGGATCATATACCATTCGATATCGCTGTCTTACAGTACCTTTAGGTCAAGGGTCTTTCTTAACGTTATTGACGAGACATCTAGCATTCGAGACACCGATAAAACTTTCATGTGACCTATAGTGATCACCGATCGCGCGGCTTATCTATCGACCCATCTATTGATCCATTCATCAATCAGCTTCAAAGTTTCAGCGGGCAGGGTGTAAAAACGTACCCACTTCTCTACTGCAAGTCAATTATGCCGGTAACAGAGGGCTGATAGCCGGACAGCACCAACGCATTGTTGTGGTCGACTGGAAATGCAGCATCACCCTTAGGCATCCATATCAGTAACGTACACCAGTATACGTAGCGGTACGAACGAAAGCTTGGCACTGACGGCATTCAAAATGTCACATTTCATTATCAAAATGGTGTTCGGAGGTAGCCTACACCGGTAGGTCAAGCATGTGAGGTGTGGTCTTCAAACAAAACTGATCACTCACTTGGGGAAAACGCTAACCACTCCAGCCCACCGAGCCCGAATTGATCATTCCTCAAGTTCCATTGGCGACGGCTACTTCATCCTGTGAACTAAAATTTGGCCTTCACAGTAATTAAGTCATTAAAAAATAAGTTACAGCTGCAGAGGGAGGACAAAAAGCCTTCCAATTTACGGCGATCGGACCACTACCGACTGAAGGCGAAACAGCACAGGAAGCTTAACTCGGCTCTCTATAATGTTCCATCGTCTGGACAAATGGTCCTCAGTTTAGACTCCTATTCCCTCATAACTTACCTCTACAGCATGTGCCGTTAACCCAAGGAAGACTTCACCTATGTGACATTACCTACCACCGCATACTTACACAACCGGTAAAAATGACATAGTTCTCGTTCAGTCATGCCACTCAGTTAAAAAAAGTACAAGCCACTAAAGAACCCGTCACTCCAGAACGGCAACCTCTAACTCCAGGTTAATTGACCGCCAACAAAAGTTCCGACCAATCACGGTCATGTGTATAGCCAATGACCATTTCCGACGAAGAAGGATCACTTTCATTCGGTTTTCAAATAGGCACCACAAGGATTTTCCACCAAACAACCAATTCTACAACCGATGGCCACCTAACGTCGCATCTCACGGGTTTCACGGGTTTCGCAAATCCAGAAAAGACTCCGACTTGTGATGGACTTTCTTCTGGGTGGCACGGAACGAGTGGTTTGGCCAAAGACAATCTTGAGTTCAGAAAGATGGTAGCAAACGTGTCTTTTAAGAACATAAGTACAGAGGAGACGGGTGAAGTGAAGTAAAGGAAATGGTGTGGTGCAGACATCCAGTTGTCTACATAAGACAATCGCAAGCACGCACAAGACGTGCAATTGACATCAAGACGTACGGAGAGACGGAGACAGACAGACATTTATCAAGCATACTATACTGTTGGCAGTATCTGGAATGGGTTAATCTGTCACAGTGACCGAAGCCAAAGGAGGCTTGCGCTGAACCACTTGCGGTTCCACCCACACACCAAGTATCCAACGTAAACCCGAAGGAACAAGACCGGCGGGTGTGTCAGTGAGGTCTTTGTGTCCAGCCGGACAATACTGGTTAGCCAGTTAAATGGTTAACGAGGAAAGGAAACTTTAATCTTTCGGAAGATAAAGACAGAGAGAGGTTGCAATGATTAGATCTAAACTGGGAATAAAGACGTGCAAATTGTGACACAAGAAGAATTTCAGTGTAAGGATGCACGTTACTGCATTCTAGAGAGGATAAAAGTAGAGAACAAAATTCGGATTGGACTACGAAAAGAAGCAAACTAATCATCGTGAAAAAACACCGACGAAGCTGAAGAAAGAATTGGTATGTGACCACATACACCCAAGTTTCTGAAAAGAGGGGCGAATTAGTTGCCGAGAGATAATAGTCTTGACGGATTCAATCATCGACAGAAATGGAAAAGATATACTGATATGGCTTACCTGAGCTTAACATACTTGTCGTCTCCTAACCGACGATGCACTATGACTACCCTGGTGACCTACTAATATAAGGCAGTCAGCGCATTCGCGACCTCACACAACTCAACATCGTACAGTCATGTCCCACGACCTATGGCATCGATGGTTACTTTGCGTACAGCGCACTTTCGTTTTCGAACGTGCAAGGGCTGCTTGTTGAACTCGCGGACGCCTGTCCCCGTCGTGTTCCTCCAGGCCGTCCGGCTCAAGACTACATCTTCCCAACATCTAAAACCGATTTTACAACGTGAAAGACTTACCTGCGGACTACAATCACACTGCATACTATACAACCAGACACACCCAACACACTAGCTATACTGATTCGTGCCCTTCTTTCTATACTGATTACCCTTTCTTCCGGAAATTGTTCGATAGAGCAAGGAAAGTGAAGATATTTGAAGTCCCCTTGGGGTATTTGTCTAACCTTCCTTTAAATGTGTCAAAGGTCGGACCTGAAACGACCTCTTCTGGCAGATTGTTCCAGAATGGGACCACTCAGAGTGTAAATGATTAACGCCGATAAAGCAAACGGTAGCGCCGATGCGGACGACAAATCTATTTCCTCTTGGACTTGAATGTTCAGTTCTGAGTAGAGGATAGCTGAGCAAGGGTGATTGGAATCGGTTAACATTTTGTAGGCTAGTACGACATCTCCTCTCATACGCCGGAACTCTAAGTTAAACAGATTCATTCCTTGAAGTCTGCTCTCACAACTCAGGTATTGAAGGCCCGTTACTCGCTTCGTAGTCATGCGCTAAACTTGTTCAAGTAATGATACATCCTTACTGAGATAAGAGGAACAGGCCTGAATACATTCGGCGTTGGACGAACTAAGGTAGAACAATTGGCAAGAAAGTCTTCCGGGTTAAGACCACGGTTGATGAATTCAGGGACGTCAGTAGCATTGTTTGACATCAACCTGCAGTTAACTTAGACCATGGGTGACAATCGACCCCAGGTCTTTCTCTTGTTCAGATACACAGTCCAACATCATCAAGATAAGTCCAGGTTGCACTGTTATGACGAAGTCGCAGAACTTTACACTCCACCGCATTCAACGGTATTTTGTTTAATCTACACTATTTGCAAAACGTTTCGAAATCTGGCTGTGATCTAGATCCATCGGAGATGTTTCAATTGGCTCTCCAAAGCTTGTTTCGCCTACGTACAACATAACGCTTAGAGATAAAAGCCATGTTATTTCATCGACGTATAGGATGCACACAAATGGTTCTAAAATTGACCCTTGCAGCACCCCACAGGGGGCTTTCCGGGTTGATGTGCAAAATCCATTAACTGGGACAGAGAAAGTGCGTCCCTCTATATACACTTCTAGTCACCGTAGAAATTTTCCTCCAATTCCTTATCAGTAAAGTTTTGAAAGCAAAATTCTGTTGTCTGCCCCTTCGAAATCTTTTTAGTAGTATGGCAGAATTATGTCCAGTCGATCTGCAGCATTAACTCCGGTAGTCCACCACTCATGAGCACATTTTAAATTGGTAAACCATGAGTGGTCCTGTGTGAATTCGAGCTGTTTATGGGTTATCAGTCCGTGTTTGTGAAGGTGTTGTCGGCAGCGTCATCAACAACACTTTCCACTACCTCTGAACAGATACTGATAAGAGAAATGGGTGTGCACTCGAAATTCAATTTACGCACACTGCTGCTGCGTGTAATCGACAGAACGTAAATATCTCTGTAATCCGTCTTTTGCCACCAATGTTGTTGTAATTTTGTGGAATTTTGCGGTTTATTAAATTCTAGAATTCTGTAGCTACAG
>JTDE01005532.1:20140-30350 GCA_014338405.1 Paragonimus skrjabini miyazakii
AACAACCGTGGCGACATGGTTTTCATTAGGAATTACTGTGATATTTCGTGTGTAATGCAATGTGAACAAAACGTGGTCGACAATTACAAATTTTATTATATCTCCAAAACCGCACGAAATTGAGCATTTCTGCAGAGTGGGAAGATGTATTCCGCCGCGAAAATTTCAATGGAAGCATTTTTAGAACGTAAGATCGATTAGAAAGGCCATCTTATATCGAAAAAATTGCGACACATTTCTTTCAACAAAGTGCAAATATGGACAATTTTTAGGTACACCTGATTTTCTCTATTGCAACACCACTAGTATACTTGACGAAATCTATATATTTGTCCCGTAATATGCATTTTAATATTTCATGAAAAATTTGAAAAATCTCCTTTCGCGCCTAAATGGCCGTTTCCAACTCGTTTCGGCCTTGAGACATCCTACCGGCGAACGACACAATTGCCCTCTAACGATATTTCATTAGACCGCCAACGTGGCTGGCGAATTTTCAGCAAAATTCCCAGAGAACAGCCCACAGTACTGCAAAGCATGTTGAAGGAGAGAATATCAGCGTTACCCAGTAATGTGTGGAATTTGCTGTCGATGCCAAGAATTTAATATATACGTGAGGGTGCTACAGCGCCGCTTGTGGATAATACAGTAAATGCCAGTAACGGAGTGAGATTGTACGCATGATTGTTTTTCGTGAATGGGAATCAAGCATTGCTTTCAAGTGATCTCAAGAAGTCCTACTAAAGACCACAGAGGGAAGGCTGTTCTAATGATTAACAACCCTGTAAGAAAAGAACTGCCGCTCAAGGAAAGTTCGAGGACAGAGCTCGTTATGTCTTCGCCGGCCGTCATCATTCGCTATGATGAAGGACTGTTCAACGAGGTCTACCCTATAGAAGTGTGTGAGTATTAAATCACCGCGGAATCGTCAAATTTCATATGAGGTGCAAGTCAAGAAATTCAAGTCAAGAAATTCAAGCCAAGACTCGTACACAACATCTCTTGAGCCCGTTACTAGTTCGGTAGCCGCGCTCTGGGCAGTCTCAACAACAAATGTGTCGTTATTAAAGCCGGTTCACACAACCTGATTAACATACCCGAGGAGAGGCCTTACATATACACCGTAAACCATTTGAAACGCTTTCTTGTTTATTCAGAAGAAAGTGAGCTTAATCATAAAAAAGCGACAAATTCCTTGTTTGCCACCATCTCGTAATGATGAGTGAAGGATAAGTTGGGCAACAACCAGATGACCAGACCATTTCTCACATTTTCGTGGTGTCTGCTGCGCTTAGTGCGCTATGAATCACGAAGTCTAGTGAGTAGTAAGGGGTTTGGTTATGTTTTAAGTTGAATATCACTCCCATTTAATTGCAGCCTTCGCATTCAGGTAGAATTTCCAGTCAATCTCTTTCAAAAAGACGCGCCAGGCCTTAGTTTTGCTCTTGTTAGAGCTCGTCAATAGTGCGTATTCTTGTCACCTGTCCACTATACACACAAATAAAAGTAGATCAGCGTTCAGGTACGACAATGCGAAGGCTGCGACCAAATGGGAGTGATGTTCAACCCAAAATCACGAAAGCATCTGCAGATTCTCAGCGACATGTTTGCGCACTTAATGTCGTTTAGTAGAAGACTCCAATCGTCCGATTAACGCTTAATCGCGTCAGGGTTGGCCTGTGGTGCACTGAAATCATTGACACCCCGGACTTTGAGGTTGTTGACGTATAGAAGGACTCTGCTGGAAATATTGTCCGGAAGGTCGTTGATGCAAACAAGGAACAAAAGAGGACCTGGCACTGACCCATGAGGAACCTCACGCGGAACTCGGAGAGGGAAACGAAAAGTTTGTCCTAAAATCTCTACTGTCAAGAAAAAAGACAATCCAGCGTGAAACCTCTCTCTGAACACCATAAGCTGCCAGCTCGTTTTAGAGGGAGCCACGTGGGATGCGATCAAAAGCCTACACAAACTAAAAAGAAAGATGGCTTCTGAGATGAAATCATTGTCTTATTTTCGTCACTGTCCATGAAGATAAGCAAATTTGTCGTGCTCGGCCGGTTAGGACAAAAGCGAAGATACGTAAGAGAAAGAGATGGTATGATAGAAAGTGATTGGGGATGGCATGCTTTAATGAGGCCCTATTATCTTGCAAAGGATACTAGTGAGGCTGATTAGCCGATAGCTAGCTGGATGACGCCGGTCTCCCGCCTTGAAAGTGGATTTGACCGTCGCCTCTCCACATGCGCTAGGCAGAATACCAGTCGGGGCGTCTGCTAAAACGGTTTGTAAAGGGCTTCTGTCAGATTGGCGGCTGCTTCTTCGAGAAGTCTGAGAAGGATCTTACCAGGACCGGTTACATTGTATAAATTAATCTTAATTAAAAGGTCTTCAACATCTAATACAGAAAACTCAGTAGCAGTGGAGTAGGGTGTCAGTTAGGCGATGCGGCGTTGTAGGCTGCTGTGTAGTACTCCCTGAATAATTGGGCTATAACTGTGGAACCAGATGAAGTCTCCACGTCAAGCAGTTTTGAAGAAAGAGCCAAAGGTTTATTATCTCTTAATCATCTCGTACACTTGAGTAAGAAGTTTGCGTTATCACGAGCTGTAAGGAGAGTTTTTATTGTATGAGTTTAGTGTGTTCATCGATTCTTCGCCTGCACTCATTTTGAACAACGCGGACCGCGTTTAGGTCTTCCGAATTTCCCGTAAGTTTATGCCTCGCGAACAAGTGAGAACGGCCATTGAAGAGACGACGTAATCTGTGGAGGAGTGAACGAAGAGGGGAGGCGCACAGTTTGTGCAGTACAAATAAGTTATCTGCTTTCCGAATGGAGTTTCAAAACACATGATAGTTCTGGTCCACGAAATCAGAATCAAGAAGAGGTGATCCTAGACAGCCTTCCAGACCGTTAAAATAGGCTCTATTTGAACTGTAGACTTTTTTGCTGGTTGTTGCAACGGGTAACAAATAAAGTCAAGGGTAAGCACAGGGTGGTCACTATTTCCAAGCGGGGACTTGATGATCATTCTGTATGCCAAGTAGCCCTCATCAGTGTGATGGGGAATCTGACAAATCAATGTCTTGTCGGGGCGTTGACATGCTGTATCCACGCTTTTCATTGTGCCGACGCCGGTAAGGAAGTCGAGAATTCGCTCTCACCGTCCTGGTAAGAAACTGATACGCAGCTTACCTTGGGGGCATTAAAGTCGCCCATAATGAACAGGCAAGCAAAGCGTTGCAGTTCTGGGAACTTGTCCGGATATGCGAGAGTTTCACCGTCGAAAACGTCGAATAAGGGAAAACGATAGATAACCTCTACTGGGGGCGAGTCTTGGACACGCAATGCTAGTCAAAGCCAGAGAACGTTACATATATCCGAGAACTGAACTCCACCAATATATTCGTGGGTGTCGCGAGATATTGCTGAAGAAGAATCGCCGGACACCCCTTTATTCCTCGGGTGGGGTCAGCTGAGTTAGCAGACTACCCGGGGACACCTAGATCACTGTCATTATGTCATCTGTAAGCCAGGTCTTCGTTAAACCAAATGTTTGGGGTTGGGTGTCATGAACTAACTGCCTGATTTCCGGTAATTTATTAAACAGACTCAGACAGTTCGTATATATTTACTTAAAGGCTACTTCCTAATTTGATTTCGCAAGAAGAGATAAAGAAAAATGCGATGAAGGGCTTTGGAAATTAGACCCAGAACTGAGAAAAGTGGTGAGGTTGGACTCGGTCTGTCCTAACGAGTTGTCCTGACGGTTCTCCTTTACGGTTGCGGGCGCGATATCACTGCCTGTGCGCGTGTTAACAACTCTACAGAACGCTTGATCAGCATTCTTGGCCTCCCAACTTTCGATCTATGTGCCCCTGTTACAATTCGCCTTCCGGGAAAGTGTTTGGAAGATTACACCCACGAAAAATTGGGCTTTTGGTCTGCTGGGTCCGCGGTATGAAAGAGGGCAACGCGCGCGGTTTCGTGTGATCACTGACAGAAATACCAGGTTGGGAAAGCCAGTGTAACGCGTTTTACTTCATAGTATATTCTAGTTTGTCACCAAGATCGTTCCAAATGCGATTTCGTTTAGCCTGTTACAAACTTCGTAACTCCACGTAGATAGAATGTTATTTATCCAAAAGATCCATACAGAGACACGTCTACCCAAGATACCTTCACATCGCCTGATAGTATATTCTCCAGCAGGTCACTGCTTGGTGTCAACAACGCTGATTATCTACCTCGGTGCTGGAAGGCAGACTCACAAGGATGTCCTCCAGCAGAACTGAAGATGATGTGTCGTGTTTCTTTTAAGATGCATTCAGCAGTGAGCCATACAAACAGTAGGGGCGGCAGAGAGAACATGCAGCTCAAGAAATGTATGTGCTATCCTTTGATATTTACAAGCGGTAGCTTAACTCTTAAGTGCTTGAATGAACAAAACATTGATCGATGAGGGCGCAACTATTCAGAACGCAGTTTGAAACATGGCGTGAATATGAAACACACTGGCGGCCATGAAACTTGTGGAGCGTCACCTCCGTTTTAGCTCAGTAGTCAGTCAAAACAGATGCAAGTGGTCTTTGTCCTTTGACGAGCTGTTCGGTGTTGCTGCGTTGGTGTGCCAGGGATGTCACAGCGTAGACGTGGTAGTGTGTAGTACTATCTCCCGTTGACCTTGTGGCCGGTTGTAATTTCGTATGTTCCCGGTCCACGAGCTCGAGATAATTCGATCGGTCCTGACAGTGCTGTTTGAAATTTTTGCATTTGCCGCTCCTTCAAACGACAAAATGTCTCAGGTTTTGCTAATGACGATAGTTTTCTATAAGTTGGCTTGTAGGCACGATGACGTTTCCAACGACGAAAAATGTAACTGGCTTTTAAGATGGCTGTTAGATACCTGGGTTCTAGCGCTAACTGTATGTAGAAGAGTGCTTTCTTTATATTCATTCTTGAGATTCTGTCCACCCAAAAATACCGATGCACCCCGTTGATTTGTTGGCTCAGCCTTAGCCTTGGATTTTCAGCAATCGCTTGAAGAAGCTAGGCTACCGGTGTCTGTAGAGGCGGCGACGGTACTCCAATTGGCGAGGAGAGGAACGAAGGCGACGCATCAGGTTGAACGTCAGTTTGTTCGTAAGCTTGATAGCTTGGGAATGAAGTTTCATGGACACATTTGTATATCGCGTCGCAACCTGTCTGTTTGGACTAACAAACGTCATGGCCTTTTAAAAGAAAAGTCTTCGTGTTTATCCATGCCTCCATTCTTCCCCGAAATGCCCATAAGACGATGAAACCCAGGATAAAAGTTTGACGCTTTTTATCCGGACTTCGGAAGGCATTTAATCTGATAAATAACCGAGTTCAGGCAATGAAATTAAAGACACCACTACATTCTTCAGATTCATTTGAGTGAAGTTTGGCCCTTCGCTAACCAGGAAGTTTGATGTTTAAGTAGAAGGCACCCAGCTGTGCACCAGAAATAGTCACAAGCAAGAATTCCCAAATGTCAGTTCTGGAGCCATTCTTTTCCCTCCACATTCATCAATAACTTGCTGAAGCGGTCGGACCACCGCAGCTATGTATTTGCTGACGATGTCAAATCATCGGGGTTCTCATCAGATGAAATCTTTCATTCGACACTCCGAAGGAATCTTCCGCTGAACGTGCGGAGTTGCAAAATGCTGCGGACAGTTGCTGCCTTATAATTACCAAGACAGATGGGTGAAGAGCGGTCCAAGGCGAAAATAAACAGTGTGCCAGAAACGCGTGGTCTTGGGATCCAGATGCCTTGAAATTGTAAGCTTGCCGCTCAATGTTTAACAGCATCACGGGAGACAAATGAAGTCTGTGAAGTAAAATGACTTTCGTATCCTGGGAGCCATAAGCCTTTGAGCCAACCCTTAAGATGGATATACCATCTCTTTTGAAATACCGCCTACCAGCGTAGTCCTCGTTTTGTTACAATACGTCAAAGAGGCCGAAATAGGCTGGGCTGGTAGAACAATAATAATAATAATAATGGTATACTTCTCAACGCATTTGTGAGAAACACGCTCAGAAAGCATGATCAGGATTATCCCTGCTCCCCCGAACGCGCCAGTGGCTGTATGAAGCTCCTTGATTAACATGATTGTGAGTAATGGTGGGACGTGTACAAGGAAACGCGAGCTAAATCAATGTGCCCGCCTTGGGGTGTGCGCTTAACAGGAATTCCTGCTTACGTGCATTTCGGCCAACACGGATTGCGTCAGTCAGCAGGCCCATATTAGGGAGGTCCTTTTGGTCTCTTATGAGCTTCCTAGTCTCCCTGGGATCAGTTTTCTCGGATGTACTATGGGTCGAACGATAAGGGCTTGAGTTACCACGAAACGAACCCTTAAACTTTGTTCCGTTTCGAAGTATCATCGGTTTTATTAGTACACAGAGGTAACGTAGGGGTTTTACTCCGCAACCGAACACAGTGTTATCATTGTTTAGCCGCTTGATCAACTTCTCCGTACATAATGCGGAGTATGTCACACTTTCACTGACTCTCTTGCAGGGTTAATGCTACTCCTAAGAAGTTATATTTACGATCACTACTGCGCATTACAATCCACTACACAGTCATATAAAAGAAGGCAGGTACAGTTTCTGTATGCAGCTATGGTGCAGAAGCCATCAGAATTGTTAACTGCATGCGGCCAAAGGTAACATCGAGATGGAATCAGGACCGACATTGTAGAACCCAAACGCACTGAACAATCCTCGACAAATGCAACACTTGGCACTGAAATGCACCCAGGCTTTTATACATTAGCGCCGCGGAGCCTATCCGGAAATGCAGCGTTGAAGATTCTAAGCAACCTCTTTATATGTCAGCACTAACTTTTGTCGTGGCCTCTCAGGGGTTTAAATGTCCCATATCTCGTCTTTCATCACCTAGCCGCTCTTTTATAACCAACCGTCTCACATTATAACCCGATTCTGTAGAGGCGCGAGTAATTACGCCCTCCTGCCAATGCGGTGATGAGCGTGTCTGTCACAAAGGAGGACAACATAAACCACTTTCAAATCACGTGAGGCGGTGGAACATTTCTGATATGCTTGTAAGTTTGACAGGTGTTTGCACCGCCGTCGTTCCTGAAACAAACAGCAAAAATTCTGAGCATGCCTCCAATCCATCGAATAGTGCCCTCCAATATCACTGCCTTGTTCGAATCCACATCAGTGTGTCCTAGTATCCAAAGATCCTGATAATTTTCCGCGTGGATACCAGTTCACAATTGACGCTTGTCCATTCAATTTCTATGGTGAAAGTATCGGGCGCTTCCTGGTTCATAACCTGCTGGCGGGTGATAGAATCAGGTGTCCGTTGGACGGACTTGTTCACGCCTTCTAATATCATGCTCATATGGCTGGTTCTTGTTAAATTTACGTGCCACTCAGTTTTATGGCAGAAGTTCTTTCATCTGAAGCTTGTTGTCCCTTCTACGGTTTCGAATGTTTCTCGTCAAATCTGGGGTTATTTTTATGTATGGCAACTGGAAGACCTTATCTACCCCAACAACTTATAAGTGTTATCAGGAAGCAATCGGTTGATATTAAGTAGACAATCTGTAAATGAGTCCCATAAATCTGGAAGCAAGTAACCGTAATGCTTGTGTCGACCTAAATATCTTTCCTTTGAACGAACCGAAAAAGTCTTTCCTAGCGTAATTGGATGGATGCCTATTATCGGTCGACGCAATAATTCCATACAAGACCGTCAGTTCCTCAGACGGTTTAGAAGAAAATAGCTTGCGCTACACGACATGTAGATGAACCCCCAGTAACCAGTATTTCTTTCGGATAGATGCGGTACACACGTGGTATGCTTGTGATATTCTATCTGGCGACAGTGTCCGTAATTTCGGTAACTTTGTCGTCGGATGGTCAACCAACAAACGTTCAGGGGTTTCTCAGTGCCCTCGTTCGCTCTCGCTCTGAGGCACATTTAATCAATTATTATTGGCCACAAACGAGACAGATTGCTTATAAGTTTCTTGCCGTTGGATTTGTTTTCGAAAGACTTCAGACAACCTAAAAACTGTGATTCAGCTTACATCTCATCTTGATCCCCAGCAATGTCAACTGGCAGGGCTTCTTCTTCCGCATTCCCCTTTTCAACGACTTTTAACGTTCCTTGGAACTCGTAGTCCGAAAACCCCAACCAAACACCCACATCGTACATACACTCAAACACTTCAAATACGGTGGAAGCTTCATCCCTGTGTTTCCAATCAAGGACCGTTCTAACTGCGTACATTTACATTCCAATTCCTAGTGGACCCTAGAACATAACGACCATTCAGACTCTCTGTGGCTTTGCCCGAGACGTCTATGACGTCAAGTTTTTCCAGGCGGGCTCACTGTTATAAATGCTTTGGTGAATACCAAGCGATCTATATAACCGGTGACTTGTCAACGGTATGCGCAAAATGTACAGAAATGTGCTGGCCTCGTCCAGAGATTAAATCTCAAATGTTACCCGGCAATATGGTACCATATGTAGGTCAGGCAGAGCGCGAACTGACGGTCGGCAGGGATTACTAGGCGAACCAAGCTCGCGAAATCATTTTTTTCTGTTAAGATGCTAGCTGGACCGTTGCCCGCAAAAACATAAGCCTCTATGGAGTACGCCTAACATACCACCTATCACGACACAAAACCTAATAAAACGCTATCTCTATTGGTAGAAGTTGCACCACATTGGGCCTCCTCTTTGTCTGTCTTGGGAGCAGATGGTAACACGTCATCTTGCATCGGATTGTCATGTCACCCGCCACAACCAGGTCTGAGACCTTTAGCAATAGCCTTCGAACACGCGAAACGGTTTAGTAGTATGTAGCATGTAAACGTTCCTTCAAGGACTGAGCGGTAAAGTGAATACAGTTGGGAAGGTCGGGGCGACTTCTGTAAGGTCAACAAAAGACAGGGCGGTTATTCAGGCCGACGGCCGTCATACTGGTATTACACCTAGAACTTCTGATGACGGTCTACCTAAAGTGCTAAGTGTTACGTATTTCACAGCACAAATCCCAACTAGCTGTCTCTATGTGGTGTTGATCATGGATATCTCTTCGTCAGTAAATACCAATAGATCGTTGATTATGCGCTCCCTGCTGGTAGCCATTGCATCATTAAGTTTTTCAGCTCATTTTTCTTGTGTATCTGTTTAAAGTTGATAGATTAACTGGACAAGATAAGTAGAAACGTTCAACTTTCCTGTTCAACCTAGTTGGGGTAATGTATTACCGCGCGTTCGCATCTGGGTGGCTTAGGATCTGGGACTATCGATATAGAACCTGCCCAGCACAGAGCCATCAGACAACTCGTCCGTCAAATACTGAACGATCCGGTGTGAGTAGGCAAAATAACCAGTAATTATCTGTATAACTCCAGAATATACTCTCGACCTCGGTATGAGTACGCAGTGGTTTTTCATGGATTCTTCCGCCCTACAACGACAATAGAACATTAAATACGGAAGATTCTAGTTGTCGCCATTCAATCTTTTGCCTCATCATTTTGAAAATTCTCAAGTAAACCTCGAAAGTTTTGCGGCCATCCGTCAACTGGCCCGGTCCCACTCTCGAGTAAATGTACACTTAGAATGAGTGACTTGAGTGACTCATACAACGTTGTTCACTCACCATTATGGGGCTGATAAGTTGATGCGTTCCTTAGTTTGTTGTAGCTGTTAACCTATCTGTTTGCGTTGAGTATTTTACGAATATTGTGTTTTATAGAAAGTCGACGACCACATTCCTTATCTTCACTTATTCCCTTTTTGTTGGTCCTTTTTCTCACATTCTAAATCCTCTTGGTAGTGACTGCGAGCATTTCTTACAAAAACTAACACGACCATTCAAACTGCGTGGCGGAGAAACCATTTTCTTCACAAACGTTAATATTAAAACATCATCAGATCTTGGTATCGTTTACTTGTGGAAACTAGTTCCCACGCAGTTTTTCTTCTTTATTTCCAACTGCTGGACCTATGTTTATTTGTACCCCGGTTTCATTTGCGCTTAGTCGTTCCATCATTACGCATCTGTTGCGTCTGCTCATACTCACGTGAACTGTTAGCCTCGGAACGTGTATATTTGTTGGATTCAATATCATCATCATCATCATCATCATCATCATCATAACAGCCATGAGCCTGAAGAAAAGGTA
>JTDE01005533.1:3934-29289 GCA_014338405.1 Paragonimus skrjabini miyazakii
GAAATTCAAGTGGACAAAGGTCAAGAATTTCAAGACGAGACTCATTAGAGAAATGCCCCAACCCAGTGACCATTTTGGTGGCTACTCGCTGGACACGCTCAGTGGTGGGTATATCCTTCTTCAAGCCGGTGTATACGACTTGATTTGCGTACTCAAGCAATGGTCTTATATAGACTCCGTAGAGCGATTGAAAAGCATGCTTGTCTATTCGGGGAAAGGTTCTTTTTATCATCCCAAGAGTCCCAAATCCCTTTTTGGCGGCCATCTGGTGGTGATAAGAAAAGGATAAACTAGTCGAAAGCCAAATCACTAAGTCCTTTTTAAGGTCAACTTTCGTGATATCCGTTAAACTTTGTGCACCATGGATGTAACCATTGATGTAACTACTCAGCATTTTTTATCGAACATTGAAAATTTTTAGAACTCTCGTTTAAGAAGCAAATGAGCTAAATGCTTCTTCATAAACTAAAATTTTCCTCTATTATTATGTCCGTTTTATAATTTTATTTCCGTAATTCGTGTGTTGTACAATTAATAATTTTGAGTACGGTATGCGTTTCACGTTACCATGTGTATACTGATCACGCTATTCTGAGCGCGTTTCTCACAGGTGCGTTGAGAGATACACCATTATTATTATTATTATTATTATTATTATTATTATTATTATTATTATTATTATTATTATTATTTAAGCTTTCTTCTGGGACTAACGGTGTTGAGATAGGACTGCCCCAGGATGCAAACGAAACAAACGGGGCACACCCATCTCAGTCCGGTATACACGACCCGATTAGCATACTCGAGGAGCGGTCTTACATGTACCCCGTGAAACGTTTGAATTGCATGCTTTTCCATGCGGGGAAAGTGCCCTTAATCATTCCAAGAGCGGCGAATCCTTTTTAGTCGCCATCTCATGGTGACACACGAAAGATACGTTAGACGAAAACCAGATGCCCAGATCTTTCTTCAGATGGATTTGCATAGTATCGACTGTGCCGAGTGCACTATGAATCACGAAAGCACTACCACAGTCTCCACCGAGTGACATATGTGCGCGCTTACCATCAGTTAGTGGAAGACTCCAGTCGTCCGACCAACGCTCAATCGCATCAGCATCAATCTATAGTGAGCTGGGGTCAGTGGCATTCCAGATTTTTAGGTTATCGGCATACAGGAGGAGGATGCCAAAAATACTTTCCGGAAGGTCATTGATGTAGATAGGAAATAACAGAGAACCTAACACTGACCCTTGAGGAACTCTCCTAGGAATGAAAGAGGGAGATGAAAGAGCTGGTCCGGTTTTAACTGTAAAAGTTCTATTGTCGAGTGCAAGCGCAATCCAGCGAAGAACCTTTTCTTGAATACCTTAGGCTTCCAGTTTGTGTTTCAGGGGGCCGTACGGGATACGGTCGAAAGCCTAGGCAAAGTCAATGAAGATAGCATCTGAGATGAAGCCATTGTCTTTGGCCTCCATCAGACTATCCATGAAAATAAGCATATTAGTAATGCATAATCAGGTTGGGAAGGAAGCCGTGCTAGGTAGAAGAAAAAGACGGTTTGATAAGAAGTGACTGAGGATGGCACGTTTTAATAAGCACTTCATCGTCTTGCATGGAGTGCTAGTAAGGCTGATTGGCCGATAACCAACCAAAGAGTGCCGGTCGACCATTTTAAATGTGACCGTCGCCTTTTTCCATGCGAAAGGGAGAATGCTAGCCTGGAGTGTATGTCTAAACAGCAAATAAAGAGGTCCAGCCAGATTAGCAGCTACTTTTTCGATAATTCTAGGATGGATCTTGCCAGGACCCATTGAACTGTTTGATTTGACTTTGGAAAAAAGGTCTTCAACTTCTATCACAGAAAACTCAGCGGTAACAAGTGGTTGCCGGATATTCTGCAGCGGAGGGATAGGTTGCCAAACCGGTGGTGCGACGTTGTAGACTGCCAAGTAGTATTCCCTGAATGATTGGGCCTCAACTAAGAAGTCAGATGAAGTCTCCCCGTCATGCAATCGCGGGAAAGGAGTCGAGGGTTTATTCTCCCTGAGTCGTCACCTGTGCCAAAATGAAAAGTTTTGTTCCTGCGGGCTCTGAGGAGGACCTTCTTTTGTACGAGTTTGGTGTGCTCACCGATTTCACGTCTACACTTATGTCGAACGATGTGGAACGCGTTTAGATCCTCCAAGTTTCCCGTAAGCTTACGCTTTTGCGAATAATTAGAAACGGTAGTCGAGAAGACGACGTATTCTGCGCCGAATAGGTAGCCGACGAAAGAAAGTGCATAGTTTCCGTGGTACAAATAAGTCGACCGCTTTCTCAATCGAACTTTGAAGTGCACGGTAGTTCTGGTCCACGGAACCGTAGACAAAAAGAAACAAACCTGGGTGGCTTCTCAGGCCGTTAAAATCAGCCTGATTAAAATTTCGAACTGTAGACATTTTACTGGTTGTTGTAACCGGTAACATATAAGATCAAAGATGTATCCAAGTGGTGGCTTGATGATCACCTTGCTACCAAGTGGCTCTCATTAGAGATAATCAGGTCGAGCAGAAAGAGAATCTGACCAGATCTATGCCACATCGGGGCGTTAACATGCTGTGTCTACGCTGTCCGTCGTGTTAGCGTCGATGAGGAAGTCGAGAATCCGATATCACATTCTTAGTGGGAAATCGCAGCCCAGCTTATTTTTGGTACAGTGAAGTCGCCCATTATAAGCAGACGAGTAGAGTTTGTAAGCCTGGGAAGTTGTCTAGGTTTATAAGAAGAGTGTCGTCTTCAGAGATGTCGGATGAGGGAGAAGTGGGTCTTAGCCACGCCGTGCCAGCCGAAGCCACAGAGCGTCACAGTTATCAGTGGAATGAAATCCCCCGGTAGCCGTGGGTGTTGGGAGACAATACCGGAGGAAAATCGCAGAACCCCCGTTTTCCCTCGGGTGGTTTCAGATCGTAAACGGGATACCCGGTGACACTCAATTCACTGTCACTGATGTCATCTGTATGCGTGGTCTGCGTGAAAGCAAATATGTAGGGTTGCTTGTCGTGAGTTAACAGTCTGATCGAACAAGCTCAGACAGTTCATCTACATCTAAGAGTTACCTCCTCGCTTGACTTCTCGAGAAAAGTGCGAGGAGAGTGCGAGGAAGAATTTGGGAAATAAGACCTAGGATTGAGGGTGGCGGTGTTGGACTCGGTATGTACTTCAGAATGATTCTGACGGCCCTCCTTTGAGTCTGTGGGCGTGACGTCACTGCTTGTACGTACGTCAATGTCCCTACAGGACGCTTGACCGACATTTTCGGTGTTGCAACTTGCGGCCCCTGTACTCCTGCTAAACCCCGCTTCCTCGGGGTGTGCATGAGAGTTTTCAACCACGGAAAATTTGACTTCTTCTTCTTTTGAATGCAAGACTTGAAGGGAGGCAGTGTGTGTGGTTTTAAGGAGCCATTCATGAAAATGGCTTGTGGGGCGGGCCAACAAAATGTTTTTAGATTTGTGGGCGGCATCTCCAACAGACTTCCGACGTTCCGAATTCTTGAAAGAATTAATAATTTGCGAGGCCTTTTGGTGGTGTCTGGCTCGGGTAACTCGTCTAACGGCATTTGTGCGGTGTCTTCAACACTTTTGCCCGTACTTGGGGCGTCCCTCGTTGGGATGGCGACTACGGAATCAGCGTTCCCGCCTTCCACCACTGTCACTCTGGCCTGAGTGGATACAACTGAAGTGGGGACCGCGACCTGTCTCCAACTGTGGCTTCCCGTCTGCCATTATTCATGACTTAGTTTCAGTCTGCTCCTGGACCACCCTCACTTACCGAGAGCGATCGAAAGAAACGCCTTTCGGGCGGACGTTGGTGGATTTCAACGCCTTCGACGTTTCCACCACCGTCTTGGGACTCAGCATAGTTAGCAAGGTTACTGAAAAGCCGCGTGACTTTTTGGTTGTTTTTGAGCGTAGCCTGCTCGCGACTACGAGAATTCTAACATCCAGAGAGAATGAAGAAGGTAAAACTGACTTAACCAGTTCCGTTGGTGAAGACGTTGTGAGGAAGCGGCCACACAGAACAACACTCCTTTCTCGGATAGCCTTCCCTTTTATGTCCGCCGCTGCTTCTTCTATATGTGCAGTTGACAGTGCAACTGCTATCTTGGTGACGACAACACCAGGGAAAGCAAGCGCTATGTATTGTTAAGGGACTGAAGTTCCAATTTCACTTCAGTCAGAGTCCGTTTGCACCCCTCCATCGTGTTCCCCATGGGAGAAATAGAACATACAGTGCTAAGAAAAAGAGCCCCGCATTTGCAGTCGCAGGTTGTCTGTGTCGCTCCAAGTTTCGTGGCGCGTGCCTGATTAGTCGGCGGCAAAGCGGCGCCTTGACTTTCGTCGAAGCTGCAGCTCATTCAGATAAAACCAAAAGCAGAATAAACAAGTTGTCTATACTGGTGTTTGTTTTTATTTGACACTAGTAGTACTGCATGCCGTTTTGTGCGGACATTTTACAGACACGACGGCCGCAAATGTTCGCTGCCTCAGTCGGTTGAGTCCCAGCACTGCTAGATCTTACTCGCGTCATTGTCACTAGAAACAAGCAATGCGCAATATACGAGAGATACAGAAACAGATACAACGGACACCGAAATTTTCAACGCGTAAACAATCGGTATCTCATCCTTTAGCTAATAGTAATCGTATGCAATTTTTTGGTGTGCGGGACACAAAACAATGCGTAGACAATAACAGCGAGAAACTTTGAATCGTATTTCCAGTTGCCCGAGCAAGCATGGGTTCTACTTAGCAGTACATCTTTGGTGCGCGCGCCTCGTCTCCTTGGTGCTTCTGTTCTTCATAGGTCGGGATTTTCTATAGCGAGCTATTAGGCGACTGTATTTTTAATTGACTATGGGCGTCTATGCCTTTGTATAGGGATAGTCCCCTACAGTTTTTGAGCTGTTGTATTGACTTTTATTACACGCATTGCCAAAGCTTTGTTTATTCTGCGGTCTTCCTCTCACAGTTCTTCCCAAACCTTTGGCTATTTTACTCTCTCCTAGTTTGTTCCTCTACATTGGTATGCAGTTTAACGTTGAACAGTAAGCGACTTCCTTGGAGAACACTGTCACGATTAGACTCCCTGAGTTTGGTAGTACAGACTCTAGACTTTGGTTTGCATAAACTGAAGTTATTTTTGAATTTCGGCGAATCCACTCACAGTGCATCATGTATAATTACGTCGTCGCGAATTTATCTCAGACCGTGGCTACGGAAGTTGCGGATATAGGTGATGAGCGTCCAGTTGAGAATCCGTACAATGTCACTGAATTGGCCATTAGTAACAGGATGGCGGCTTCTGACAAGGACAAACTCCGCATGCTTTTTTCGGCGTCAAATTGGGAGACCGTACTCCTTCACAGTTACGTCTACGTATGTCACACCTGTTCATGCTAGCAGTTGCTCCGTCCAGTTCACTCAAGCTATGGTCAACGCCTGACCAAGTAGTATGCGTTCACAGTAGCAACTACTTTGTCCAGTTCACTCAAGATATGGTCAACGCCTAGTCATGTCACATGTATTCACGCTAGTAACTTCTCCATCCAGTTGACTCAACCTATGATCAACGCCTAAGTATGTCGCATGTATTCATGCTAGTAGCTACTCCGTCCAGTTCACTCAGCCTATGATAAACGATAACTATGTTGCATATGTTGACCTTAACAGCTGCTTTGTCCAGTTCACTCAAGCTATGGTCAACGTCTAAGTATGTCGCATGTATTCCTGCTAGTAGCTGCTCCGTCCTGTTCAATCAAGCTATGATCAACGGCTAATTATGTAGTATGCGTTCACACTGGTAGCTGCTCCATCCAGTTCCACTGAGCTATGATCAACGCCTAATTATGTGGTATATATTCACACAAGTAACTCTTTTGTCCAGTTCACTTAACCTATGATCAACGTTGATAAGTAGAAGTCAGGAGACTTCAGAATATACGTGTATTTAGACCGTTGGGCATGAGATGTAATGATCTCCTTCAGTTCTGGTCAAAAATGAGACTACATACTGGCAGCCGTCAGTAAAGACTGTAGCCGGCGAAACCATACACCAACTGTCATCGGAATCATAATCGTCCATGATACGAAGATAGGAGGGTTGTATGTGAAGTGGTGGAAGTGGGACTCAATGTTTTCGTCGGATAAATAATGAATATCAAATTCGGTCATTATCTGTCACATAAATGAGCACAGACTCGCATACAGGTGGCAAGCTATATTCAACAATAGTCAATAAGCTATAAACAAAACAATACGCACGTTGTTACTGATAGAGTGGGATGTGTTATTCATGTTTACACTATACCGTAGGTAGAAACAACCAGGTGAAAACGAGGACCCTTTTCCACTGGAAATACTATGAAGGAATCAAGCTGAACATATAATTCAGGTGAATAATTAGGCAGCGACCGTTGCGGCATAGCTTTAATTAGGAATTACTGTGATATTTTGTGTACAATGCAGTGTAAACGCAACGTGTTCGAGGATTACAAATTTAATAATATCTACAAAACCACGCAAAATTGAGCATTTCTGCTAAGTCAATTACGTATTATACCACGGAAATTAGAACGGAAGCATTTTCAGGACGTACAATCGATGAGGAAAGCCAACATGATGCTTTTGTCAAAAAAAATGTCGACACATTTTTTGCAACAAAAGTGCAAATATGAGCAGTTTTTACATATAGCTGATTTTTCTCATTACAACGCTTTTATTATACTTCATAAGATATGTATATTTGTCCCGCAATATGCGTTTTAATATTTCATAAAAAATTTGAAAAAGCTATTTTCGCGCCTAAATGGCCGTTTTCAATTCGGTTCGGCCTTGAAGCACCATCCTGGCGAATCACTGGGAGTGTTCTTTAATATCATTCTTTCAGCAGTTCACTTTTGTTTCCATTCCAGCTGGAATGTACGCTAGCGTACAGCCTGATTCCATGGAATGGTTAACAACTGTGGTACCAATGAGTGATGATGCGTAGTGAGTTGTCCTACGTTGAATTAGGTTAAGGCGTCTCTCACGTTTGTAGTATTATAAAACGCTTAGTACTCATGTTTCAACAACAGTTCGATTGTCGAAATTATAATCATGCTTTCCTGCTTAATCAGGCCGAAATTTCAATGAAAACATGTGTTTTCACGTGTATGAAGTGGAGTTTCATTATATTTTACCTTCATATTTCCGAAGCAACGTAAAATGCGACTTCGCGTTGTTTTTCCATTAATCCCTGTCATTAAACAACCGCACATTTCTTGTTTACATCTTCGGAAGACTGAAACAAAGAAATCTCTAGGGAACAGATTTTCAAGATTTTAATTTCTGCAACATATCAAAAATTTTGAACAACTGTAATTGCTACGAATTATTTTTTAACTAAAAGATAACGGAGATATTCACGTTCTACCGATTACACGCAGCTATTCAGGTTACTGGATATTAACCAACAAATATATGGGCAATTATCCGTTTCACGGGATTCGCCTTGAAAGTTGTTCAAAAGGCAAAACAATGCTTTTGGCGCAAATCCTCGATTCTTAAGTATTTTATGAAATTTTAAAATCGGAATTTCAGGCAAAGTACTTACAGTACATCAATTGTGAATAAGCGGCGTTAACGGAAAATCGGAAACACATCGAATAAATCCCAAAAGTATTGCTGTGGGGATGAAAAATGTTTTCACCATTTTCAGAAAAATAACTCGTTTGTGACGTTAGCTCAAATTTTCATGTCTTTTTAATGCCATCATTGCCATTTTCAAGATGAAGTACGTCATCCTATAATCTGAGGGAGCTTCATTTTGCGGCGTTTTACAGATATGATCGAAATAGAAATATACGACCATACAGTGTTGGCTTTGCATTTCAACGAGAATACCAACACATTTGTTAGTGAAACATATATGACAACGTTTCCAGCTTCCTTCTCTGTAGATAATTAGATTTAGATTTAGATATTTATACTATTTCTCTTTGCTTGCAAGATTTCAGGTAGATACAGGTCAATGAAACGTTGCTCTTAGAAATGGTTGGAAATGACGCTATCATACGGTTGTTTCCATCTTCGGTGTATATGGAACTGCGTAAGAAAAGGGTATCATGTCCCACTCTCTCATCGAGAATCTTCAGAAGTAAATTCTATTCACACTATTGCATTGTTTCAATCTAGATTGTTGTCGCGTGGCTTTCATACGGTACAATATACGGAAACAGATTAAATCAAGCTGCCTGCCGATCACTGAGAGGTATACCTCTGAGCGCCGACGTCTATAATACCACTCTAGATCAAACTACCATAACGCACGCTGTCCAACAGGAATGTACACACACGTGGGCTTCGACGGATTGTTAATAGCATACAGTACGGCTGACCTCCAAAGAAACGGTGAAAGTGCAGTGTCATTTTTCAGTGATATGCGTAGGTGTCGTAGGTGCTGTCAGCATGGCGCAATTGAATGGACTCAACAAAGGATAGTATGAGTGCATTTGTGAACATACTGGATGTGGAGGAGTAATAATAATAATGATATATATTTATCTACGCATCTGTGAGAAACCAGCTCGGATGTGCGCAAACACTACAGATAGTTACATGCGGTAAGAAGCAACAAATGGATATATAGCAAGACAAACATGGAATCTGCTGACAAAAGAAGACGTAATCAGAGGGGAAATAGTCATAAATTACAGCGTTCGATTTACACATGAGAAAAGAAGATAGTTCGTCTGTTCCACAAATGTAGTCCAAAAAATGACGTTACATTAATTTGTCTTTTACAAGATTAGATAAATACGATGTTTCAAATATATCCAGGTCACGCCAAGAAATACGTGCTAATTCATCTTCGAAGGAGTTCACCGTTATTTGACGTAACTTCAATCGGAAAAATGTCGAAATAATTCAGTTTGGGTGAGGGAGGACGGAATGTTCCAAAATCCGGCGAAGACTTGAGCAGACTCCAGCGCGGGACCTCGGTGACTACTCGAAAACGTCAAAAAGTTGAAAATCTCGCTAATCGCTCGGCCCATATGGAGTTTTGATCAACAATTCATCGCGAAAATTTTCCTTGCATTATGGATGCTCGGGGGAATAGGAAAAAGAGCGCAATGTCATGTGTTAAGTAGGAGAATGTGAAGTAATCACATGCAATATGAAAATTGATGGAAATGTCATATTTTTTGACAAAAACTTTACGCGATATTAATATTTTTGTTGTTTTCCAGCAAAGCGTATAATATTCGTAGGTGATTGCTATGGCATTCTGCGATAATTGGGTAACCAGCAGCTACTTCTAGACCGATTATCACGTGATAATCAAAACTCCGTCCGAAGTTTTGACGTCAGTTGGTTTTATAGGGTTAATGTTTAAGCTAGAATCTATATTTCATAGCCCACAATGGGTATCAATGGATAATGAGGAGGGTTTCGAGGCAGGGGGACAACACACAATATTAATTGAGGTTTCAGTGGGTTTATTATGTGAATTGGGGTTGTAATTAAATTATATCAGGTAAACGAGTGAGTATTTTCTTTACAGTTTTCTGTGGAGAGTTTAAGTATGCCGGCCGAGCTAACCGTCAATACTGGCTACCATTAATTAAAGTCTGATTGATTACCAAGGCGTACATGTTTTTACGGATGGGGATATATATAAAATGTGTAAAAGTGTATATGTGAGATATAATCCTTCTATTTCTTTTTCTTTCTGGTTTAAGTACAATTCTATATAAGTGACGCACATGATTAAAATGATGTGGTCTCGTGAGTGCGTAATGAATCAAATGCGAGATGGGGTGTGAGTAACTGGTGGATACGCAGTAAAAAGTTTCAGGCAAGCTGTTTTAGATGGGACCGTGATAGTAAAGAGGGGTACATACGTTTATCCAGCTGAGGGCTAAACGTTATTTGGACCACATTCAAAAAGGTCATCCGACGATACACAAAGTTTGAGGATTGACCTTATGTTTGATGATGTAAGGAATCTGTCCATGCCCTTTGTAAAATGCTGATTGTTACTGGCTCTGATCCCATTCGGAAGTCCATTCCAAGTATAGGAATATTTTACAATAAAGAAGTTGGCTCGTATCGTTTTGCGAGCTAACAGGGTTGGCAAAGTGGAACCATTATTTCTTAGACCATATGAGGGGCTGTGTTTGAAATGAACGGCGAACGCTGTGGTGATGGCGTCCAAGTGTATCAGTTAATACAGAAGTGTAAGATTCAACTTTGGTCTTCGTATCCAGTGTGGATCAATACCAAGTGTTTGATAACGTTCGGTATAGGTGAGTGAGGATGAATATGAGAGCTGCGTATTACTAAATGTGTGACGGTTAGTTTCGATCCACGGAATTCGCGGGTTTATGATTCTTCAAATGAAATAGTTAGTGGTGGAAGAAGCGCTGAGAAGGGCACTGGTTTACTGTTTGCCACCGTAATGGGTTATCTTAAGTAATGCGTTACGCATGATGAACCGTTTTCCCTGGAATAAGTTGGCAACTGGTTCTGTATGCGCGCATTGTAATTAATGCATACCCTACCGAACCCACCTGGGAACCCATAGAAGCGTTAAACACCTGGATCCAGTGTCGTTATATGTCCCTATACTAGACTCCATGGATGCTTCTGTTAATTCCAAAGGAAGAGGTTTATCGCGCTTGACAATCTATTACTGTAAAAACATGAATTAGTTAAAGAGAAACTCCAGGAAATATACCCTGCATAGCAGTGTATAAATTGCCGACAAAGCTGTTCGTTAGACACCAGGCCGATTCTCCGAGAAGCTCTGCGTTGGAGCTTATGAAAGAAGATTTAAACCATACGCAAAAAAAGTGGATAAAAATAAACAATCTAATGAAACGAATGTAGGCGGCTTACAAGTTCATGCACACAAACTGGCATGAAGTATACGAGTTGAAAATTTTCTGGTCGGCAGAAAATTATTCCATGCCTAACTGAATAAGAAGACCGAGTTATCAGATTGAATATCACAGTGTATGCTAATGTAACAACAGAAGAAAATGTAGTATTTTTGAAGATACTACCTCATTTCTCTGTTATTGATGATCTTTTGCCTTAAACAAACGATACTACTTTTCAAGGAACAAATCGGTCACTCGATCTCTGCACTCCGGTGGGTTTTATGCGTTATTGTTCGCACTTTTTCTAGAGGACAATCACCGTCGTTGGCTATAGTACAGGCTAGAAGCAATGACAATCCTCTTTTCTGATGAAATTACAAATGTAGCGTTTTCTTTTTCCTGAAGCTGGCTAGTTCCTGTTTCGGTTGTACACAAAAATTGAAGTAAAACAAATTTCAGAAAACAAACATCGTGCTTAAATCTCATTTGTGCAAAAAAGCCAGTTTGCTATAAGAGACTTCTGAAACCTCCAGAAAGGTAATTACAACCAATAAAATCCTTACAACCAAAGAATTCGGTTCTCTTCTGAGAGGTGATAGTAAACCACTTATGCCTGAGAAAGCCCTGTTCGTTGTAAACAAGCCGACGACAACTGCACGGTCTTATATGACAAACAAATTCATTCAAGTTTATATCATATGACAAAAAGAAACAAGAGTTCAACAAGGCAGTCAAAAACGCTTAAGTGCATAATATATTCCCCATAGAATTCTTCCCATGGTATCAGGTAGACAACAAGGAAAAAGTGATTTCATGGTGAGTATCTCAGTCATCATTGTTCATGTCAAATCGGGCAATTTTCCAACTGCCCCAAGGTGGAATCACGAATTCAACACAATCATTCATACGCCGGCTTCCACGTTAAAACAACGCGCAAAACCCACGTGGAATCATCAGGACCGTCGGCGTTCAACGAACCTGGATTACTGGCATCCCAGAAATTCTCCCGCAAGACGTTCAACCAATTTATACTGGACATGAGGTGATTTCTTCAGACCTGCCCAAGCAATTACTTCCCTGTATATGAAGAATCGCCGGCATTCATCGTCGATCTGGACGCTGCTACAACCTCCAGCCAAACTGCAGCCACCACTGTGGTAGACAACACAACCGATCTTTCTTCAACATCAATCGATCAACCGGGCGCATCAATACCAATCCCTCCATCATCCGTCGGCAGTCTTCTTATTTCCCCGTCCACCACTCCCGAAGCGACCGCGCCAAATCAAGACGGTTCTCGACGACCCACAACCAGTACCCAGCATCAGACCACTTTAAATGACGCTGCAACCCTACAATCAGGAAATCGAAAACACGGAGTTGTCTACAAACGTTTGCAGTGAATGTGGAAGGTACGTATCTCCATCCGGATTCGATGCGAACACTGCCCTCGATGGTACAAATGGGAGTGCGTGTACGTCCCCATTTTTGCGGAAGACTTGTCCTGCACACGCTGCCAGCGCCACTTCTAGAGATCTACCCGTTCAACGCTTAGCATGACGGATAACACGTGAGTTGCCCCTCGTAATACCGGTATTTTTTTCACAAGCCCGCCTCATAAATCCAACATCTTCTCATCGTGGTGCGGCGATAAAACTGGTGCATACACCAGGCCAACGGGGCTCTGGTATAAAGACCGCACGTCATCAACGTTTGTACCAATGTTCGTTTTTCGATGCATTTTCAAAAAGAACACGGAACGTTGAAGAGCAGCTGTGAATATGTAGCAGTCGGATACTGACGAATAAAATTATGATATTTATACTGTTAGTATTCTTTTATTAAAAACGTGCAGGTCGGTCGTAATGGGACTAGTAAGCAGTTGGAGTTTGTGAGATCGGACTGATCGTTAGTTGTCTAAGTTGGTCAGCGTGAGTTGTTCATATCTCATAATTTGCTCTCTTTCGTTATTTTGGTCAGTTGGCCTAGCGAAGCCGTGCAAACTAAGTTAGCGAGTGAAACCATGACCGGCATAGATTTGACACACGCCATTTGGCCTCAAAGGTAGCTTGCAGTATGGTATTAACGCTCCACCGTGGGTCCACCGGGTGGACCTTTGCTGCCTGACTTGATTTCATTGTGAGTAAGTTGTTTGTGATTGACAGAGTGCGAATAAGCCCTACTGGGTCATAAGATGCAACAAATAGGTACCCCCACCCAGCACTTAGTGAACATCACCAGCAGCTGGCGGACAGCACTGACCTCCAGGTGTCCAAAAGAATCTGTCCGAACGTCGTACAGGGAACTGTTTATTTGGTTGCTGCTGAGAATCGCTCTGGATGCTGGAATGTCCCATGATTATTTTGTAAAACGTACGACTTTGTTTGATCGTTACATGTGTCCATCACTCCCTATCTGAGATAGCTATTTGGGTAACAGTGCTAGATCCCAAAGCATGGGCCAGTTGACGTTCATTGTCTGATGATAAACCACGTCGTAATCTCCAGTACGACCGTTTGACCAAGCAACGGAGGGCGATTCATCACACGAGAAGTTCATGGAAGGACCATGCGCGTCTATGCTTACGGGAAGACGAACATAAATGGCTAATTGAAAGCGTGAACAAAACGGAGTAGCAAGTTATATCTGTTTCAAGTGGCCGGATGGAGACGCATAACAAGTATATGAAAACAGGAAACTAACAAGGTTTACAGGCCGTTGACGGATAGCGCTCAGTCATGATGCCTTACATGTTCAATGCGACGAAGAAAGTAGACGAAACATTCAGGAACGATTGAAACGATCAAGGTAACCAACTTGACTGTATCTGCTTACTCACAACTACCGCAAGGCTACCTGAGTGAGACGATTTCCGAACACAGATGCGAAGTCTTGTTACATCCTGTTCCCAACATTTTCAGTAACCTGACAGATTGGTATTCATTGCTTTTACGGGCGCTGTAATTCTCATAAATAATACTACGCTCAGTTTCATTGTGCGAACCTGAGTTTCACAACTGATGTGCCATGTGTTCACACCCGACCACTGAAACTGAGCACACATGCTAAAACAACCGGCTCTTTCCAGCGAAACCCGGCAAGCAGTCACTACGGATGTTACTTGCTCAGAGAACAACTTCATATAAACAATGATGTACAATCCCAAATCCATTCTGTCTTATTTCCTCACGCATCCCGAGACGAACGGTCGGTGTTGAGCTGGAAATTCATTACTTGGGGTCAACTTAGCACGGTCGTAGCATAGGTAGACTGAATGGGCGAAGGCTACAGACTAGGACAAGGGGCGTAGTGACGTTGAGCGGAGGACTGCAGTGACGATGAACGTGCCGGTCCAGTCGTAACGTTCAAACTATTCTCGAGTTCTAATGCCTGTAAAAACAAAGGGGGGACGTGATCCAAATGTGAACTTTTCCAACACATCTGTCAGTATAGCTTGTAAGGGCCCGTGAATGAATCAGGTGAACGGTTAGTATAATTCGATTTAGTCGGATTAGTCTAGCGAAAGTGGGTTATTAAGCGGTACAATTGTCGAAGCTGTAACCGGTTGCATTTGGCTAACTTTTTGCTCTCTGGTGCTAGCACGACTTGGCCCAATCGGAATGGGCCAGGGAGTTGCCACACACACTTTGCACGGGTTTATTTTTGTGTGCTACCTTGCTTTGTCGTTGATGCAATAATTGTCAATTCGAATCCGTCGGGCTCGATTCGCTCCTGTTTAGAACTATGTTGTCTGACGTTTCAACAACTTTGATCAACGGTTAAGGCGAGCAAACTTTCTCTTGTCCGTTTCGTTCTTGTTGCCTTTTTCATGTATAGTATTCATGTGAATCACCCGGATTTCTCATCTTCGAGCGTCTGTTTGGTATTCATCATGGTTTCATGAAGTTTGTTTATCGTTTACTTCATTTTTTCGTTAACGCCGCTTATTTACAATTGTTGTACTATAGGTACTTTGCCTGAAATTCTACTTTAAAACTTCAAAAATATTCAAAAATCGAGGATTCGCGCCAAAAGGATTGTTTGCCTTTTGAACGACTTTCAAGGCGAATCCCGTGAAACGGATAATTGCCAATATGTGTAGCATTATTGGAATACCTGAAAGGAATCTATAAGAGTGATATGTTTCATTTTTGCTTTATCTTGATTATTAACGAAGATAAGGAATTTCAACGTTTCCTGTGCAACTGTATCTTGTATTTCATTTACAGATTACTTACTAATCAGCAAACAATGCGTGCAAACGTGACGGAGATATTTCAAGTACTAAGCCAACACTGGCTATCCGATTACGGTTGTACATGTTCCAATGCCAATATATTTCGACAATAACTGACGTATTTTTGTTGTTGCGTGAAACGCGTTTCCGTTATTTCGCCTGATGTCGGTGGAGTGTTATGCTATTGACAGCGTACGAGGTAGCTTCTCCCAAGTATAAGCGACGGATTATGTGTAGAATTAAAGGAAGCTCGCATTTTCTCGAAAAAAACTGAGAAAAAATTGAAATATATATAATGGGTAATGTGTGGGGTAAATTGCCCATAGGGTAATTTGAGGGTAATTTAAGTTCACTACTCCTAAAATTACCAGGTCAAGTCACCGGATAATTTTTGAACTTACCTAGGTAAATTGAGAGATTTTGCTGGCTGGGAAGACCGGCTGGTGTCAAAACCACTTGTTCTATCTCCAAAGTTGATACAGAACGACTTGGGGCAAATGCTCTAGGCCTAAAACTTACAAAGGCTCTTCCAAAGATGCTGCCTGCAAAGGGTGTGAAGATAAATTGTTGGTTCCCGCCAGCACCCCTCCAACTAAGAACTGTTCTATCCTTCTAGGCAGTGTATTGGCGGAGTTATTCGGTAAGATGTTTAAGCTTTAGCTGACCTTGACCAACTAAAAACAAGCTATTTTTTACTCGATTCTCTAAAGGAGAATCTTATCTTCCTATCTCACATCTTCTAAGTTACAGAAAGTCCCAAGATAGATAATATAGAGAGCGCAAACATGTTTCTCAACACGCCGATAACAGAAATCATGAAACTAGTGCGTTGCACATATAACGCCATCGTATACAATGTGCCAGATAAGCTTCATCTGGATGGTATTAAAAAGCTTCTCACGAGGATTACTAATACAGACCCGACATCATATACCTGAATTCGTCTTCGCAAGAAGACTCAAAAGATTTGCTGCCCGCTTTTGTTGAAATTCCAGAGCGAAACAATTGCGAGACAGTTCATCCAATGTCAGGACCTTATCAAACCTTATCAAATCTTATTATAACCCTAATTCACATCATGCGTTGTTTCCCCTGCCTCAAACTCTCCCCATTATCCATTATCCATAACTGTAGCGTGCTATGAAATACATACTCTACCTTATATCTGCTACATACTTTTCCACATTTTATATATGAAATACATATTCTACCTAATATCTCACATATACACTACTCCACATTTTATACATATGCCCATTCGTATTAACCTGTTCAACTTGGTGATCACTCAGACTATAATTAATGGTAGCCAGTATCGACGGCTAACTTGGCCGGCATACAAAAACTCTCCACAGAAAACTGTGGGGGGAAAAATACTCCCTCGTTTACCCTATATAATTTATTATAACCTTGATTCACATCGTACGTTGTCTCACCTGTCTCAAACCTTCCTCACTATCCATTAGTAATTATAGCGTGCTATGAACTACATATTCTACCTTAAATATTGACCCTATAAAACAAACTGTCAAAAATACATAATAAAACCACTGAAACCTTAATTCATATCGTGTGCTATGCCCCTGCACCTAAACTCTCGTAATTAACCGTTATTAACTGTTGTAGGCTGTGAAATATAGACTTTAGCTTAAACATTGACCCTATAAAACGAACTGACTTGAAAACTTTGGACGGAGTTTTGACTATCACGTGATAATCAGTCTAGAACTAGTTGCTGGTTACCCAATTATCGCAGAATGCCATAACAAGTATTTCCAAATATTATATACTTTATTGGAAAAACACAAAAGCACTAATTGCGCGTAAAGTTATTGTCAAAAAATATGACATTTACACTAATCTTCATATAACATGTGGTTACTTCCCATTTTCCCATTTAACACATGATATTGCGGTTTTTCCCTATTCCGACGAGCATCCGTAATGCAGGAGAATTTTCCGCGATGAATGGGCGCTCAAAACCACATATTGACCGAGCGATTAGTGAAATATTCAACTTTTTGGCGCTTTCCAACAATCATCGAGGTCCTGTGCTGACATCCGCCCAATTCTTCGCCCGATTTTGGAACTTCCCGACCTCGTTCGCCAAAACTGAACTATTTCAACATTTTTCCGAATGAAATTACGTCAAATAACGGCTAAATCCTTCGAAGATGAACTTGCACGTATTCCTCCGCATGACCTTGAAATATTTGAAACGTTGTCCTTACCTAACCTTGTAAAAGGTAAATTAATGTAACACCTCATTTTTCGGACTGAATCTGTGGAACAGAGGAACTACCTTCTTTCATTATGTGTAAATCGAACGTTGTATATTGTGACTATTTTCCCTTTGATTACGTCTTCTTTTGTCAGCCGATTTCATCTTTGTCTTGTTATATATCCATTTGTTGCTTTGTACCGCATGTAATTATCTGTCATGATCGCGCACATCCGAGCGTGTTTCTCACAAATGCGTTGAGAAATATATATTATTATTTAGCCCAAAACCTCCATTAAACTGATGAGAATTATGCAGGATAGCATTCCACTTGAAAGGGAATATCAAAATCGCTTACGGCGCAACACTGTCACCACCAAGCTTGTGGCCCAGGACGCATTCAAACCAGGTGTGAGGATGTTCAAGATTAATGAATCGGGGTCAGCTTAGTGTGTAGCTTCGACTTGGTGTACCATACCTGAGGATTCCAATCTACCTCCCGGAAACGCCAACGACCTAATAGAAGACAACATACTCGCCGACTTGCTCAATTTAACGGTAGATCTTGACAGTTCCAACAACCCGCCTTAGGAGATGGCGGCTCCTGTCGAGGAGTCAATTCGCAAACAACAACATGTAAATAAATGTGCCCCTATTGAATCAAACGGGACGTCTAGATCTCAACCTGTTTACGCGGTAGCTGGATCAGACAAAGTGAGGCTCAGACTATCTGCCAGTCAGACACGCACCAGCATTCCAACTTTGAACTTATCCTACAGAAACCTAACAACCGGCCACCAGTGGAGCACTGGTTTTAATAAACCTTCCTCAATTCACTATCCTTCGAGTCGCATTACAAGGGAAAAAATATGCATGTAAACCCGGTCCCACACCCAGGGAAAAAAAGGATGTATCCATCACCAACCCCTAATCTTTGGCCTCTCCCCAACAACAACAATCCCTTACGTGACACGTCTTTTAAAGCAAGACTCAACCAGAAACCCATTATTTCCACCAGAGTTGCTTATCTCATGCTTGACGCCTCTTTTAATACGAACAGCCCCCATACTATGAATGTTCACCTAAATGCAACCCATGATCCCTTCGCTGACAACGTGCATGTGAGTATGACCAATTCATTTCAACCTTAGCCCTTTTTAGTGGGTCACACACCGTTCAAACCTCCCCTGCCCAGTACACCTCCCGTATCCCCATTGTCCCACCACATCTTACCTACACTTTTCCAACACTTTCTGTTGTGTATTCAGACGCAGGCGACACTCCATCAGTCATCGATGCGCTCGCCATAACCATATCAGACTAAGCGACGTCATCGAAGTCTCTGAATCACAACGACCCTTCTGTTTTGGACGTTTTCAAAGGTCTAAAAATGATGTCGAGTAAGGAAAATGCACTAATTTTATTGCTTTCAAATGCACGCTCACTAGTCAATGCGATGTATATTTTTAGATCTTTCGTCTTCCTCTATGGCCTTTGCATTATTCTGGTCACTGAAGCTTGGTGTACCCCTGAGACTTAAGATACACAACTAAGTGTTTTAGGTTATCATATGCTCCGTAAAAATCGCGGTATAGGACGTGGCGGTGGATGTTTAATTCACTTAACGGAGCAGTATCCTACAACCATACTCGATGAGCCGTGTCTTGATAGGATTGACGACCCATTGTGGCTATCAGTGTCAACTGAATCCCGTGATGCGTCTACAGACCACATAACGCCACTTATGACGACATGAATAATCTTATCAATGGACTGAATTATCTATCAACATTGCCTACACAGTACTAAATAATTGGTGGAGGTCTCAATATGCCCAATATCTCTCGGATCTCTTTCACAGCCCCTGCAAATCAAGCACAGTTTCTCGCATGTGTAAAAATAAATGGAGGGCTTCAGCATATTTGGACACCAACCAGATTAGACTACAATTTAGATTCCATTTTTACAACGGGTATTCCTTCTGCTACAGTATTCGTCACAGAACAGTTTCCAGGACGTGGTCACAACGTGGTCAACTCCGTGTTTGACCTAAAAGCTGTAAACTTATCGAACACAATATGTTATCGCCAAATAAACTTCATTGACTGGAACATGTTCACCACTCCGTTGAGGTCCTTGGAGTAAAACACATTCTTTCTGACCTCTGACCCTAGTATGGCAACCGAAGTAGTTAATGAACACTTCACGTTTTGTATGGATATCTTAGCCCCGGAAAGAACAAAAAGCCGTAATGTGTGTGGTAAAGGCAAGGTTCTCACTCCGAAGGAGCAATGTAAGCTCAAAAGTCTGAAATCACGGCACCAAGAAACATGATTTTTCCCTTGTTATTCAAATGCATAAAATGTTTGACACTATGAAAAAGAATCAAACTGCTCCACTCAAATGAGCAAAAACGTGCGCTCAACAGCAAGGAAAAGAGCTCTGACCTGATGCAGGTAGTGAAACGCAAGAACTGTACATGAGACCCTGTTATCTCAATAGTTACACTACAAAACAAAACTACCGTAGATGATCCTGTAACAGCCTGCGAGGTCTTTAATTCATATTTTGCTGCTATTGGATCGCCACCTTGTTTACGCGCTGGGTCGTTTGATCCAAAAACGGGAAAATCAGAAGAGACGCGGCTGAACGGTTTATTAGACGATCGAGACGAGACGAGACAAAACATAGGCCACGGAAGCTCTAGATTTATAGGACAAAATGCTTACCATAGATGGCCGACAGACATGGAGCAAATTAAATGAGACATCATATATGAAAGTCAGGCAGTCAGAGCAAATCACATTACAGGGAGCGTCAGAAGGCAACGCGAGAAAAAACACTGTCCAAATAGCGCACGGGCGTTCGACCGCACACCTGCGATCTGATTGGCTGAGTGGGACCATACCACCACCCACGACCATACCATCCGAGTTGGGCTGACAGATCGATGTGGCGTGACGCGCGCTGGCTGTCTCATTTAGAGGTGAGCCTCCTAACGGCTGCTTCCTTCAACATTGAAGGAAATATTTTGCCTCCGCCCCCGTGTAAAAACAAATACATCCCCAAGCCACGTTTCTGTTGATGGAGTAAAATACGCTCTCAGTTAGCTACTGTCAAACCTTCTTATTATCCCGGTCGTGAAGGTATTCACCCTGTTGCTCTCAAGAACGGAGGAGAGGACATTCCTCTTCTTTTGCTTAATATTTATACACTTTCTATGACAACAGGCTTGATCCCTTCCCAGTGGAAAAATTCCATAATAAACCCCGCTATAAAGGCGGCTCGCGACAAGATATCAACAAGTATCGTCCCATTAACTAAACTTCAATTTGTTCTAGGGTGTTGGGGAGAATAATAAAATGTCGCAAGGCTGAATTATTATTATCACAAAATCTTATAAACCAATCCCAGCATGGATTTCTCAGCAAAAGTTCGTGCATGACGTGTCAGCTGAAATTACTAAACAACGTTACAGTATCGTAGCTCAGCTGGTAGAGCGCTTGCCGCGTTTGGGCATAATGTTTCTGTTGCTGATTCGAATCCAGCCGAAGTCCAGATTTTTCGCAAATGGATCTCTTCTAAGTTACAGTATCTGTTGACTCAGGGGATGCAATTAGTATTATACTTTTGGACATGCAAAAAGCTTCCGATCATGTGCGTCATAAGCACCTTCTGATCAAAATGGCATCTTCGGTATACGTGACCCATTGCTCAGCTGGTTTGCTTCATACCTTGTAGACCGCACACACACTGAAAATAGGAAATAACAGCTCAACGCCCAGACCAGTCACCAGTGGAGTGATTCAAGGAAGCGTCCTGGGACCGTTACTCTTTCTTATGTATATAAACGATATATGTGAATTTATCAAGCACGGCAAACTACTCCTATCCGTTGATGACATCAAACTTGTCTACGCATTTCCCCCTGTCGATCTCAATTCTTGTTTAGGAAATATACTGAAGTCTTGGTGTCAAACTTGGCTGGTGAAATTTTTAGCCAGTAAGTCCACCATCGTTGCACACGGTTGTCATATTCCAGATGACTTTATAAAGCTGGATGGTCCTGGTATTTTAACTGCCAACTCAGTCGCGACCTGGGTGTACGTTACTCAAACTCATTCAATTTCGCTGAGCATATATCTTTCCTAGTAACTAAAACTAGACAAACTACTGGATATATTGAGCACTCCTTCTTCCTTCCTGCAGCTCGACTACAACTTTATAAGCTGTGCGTACGACCCCAAATTGGGTACTGCACGTTCATATATGGTCACTAGAGCAAGTCTGATAGGCTAGCTCTGGAAAGTCTCCAACGTGCACTCACGAAATGTTTAGTTGGTTATCCGTCTTCTCTGAACTACAGATAACGCTGCCAGACGCTTGAATTGAATCCTCCTTAGCTACAGCGTCCCAAGCTGAACCTTGCACTCATGTATAATCTAGTTTATGGCAATAAGCTACCTGCCAACTTCGCGATTCGCTTTCAGCATAACTCAAAATACAACACCATGTACAAAGAGTTCACTTAGACAGCTCTTAAAAACCGCAAAAATATGCGTTCAAAATTCTTCCTAGTGAAATATTCCTACATTTGTAACAAACTCCCACATGCAGTTATAGCCGGTAGGAATATGAATCAATTCAAACGAAGCTTAGAAGCTCTCCTGTCATTAAGGAACGTCATATCTATCTTCAAGCTCTGCCTGCCTGAAGACGATGTCTTTGGATATGGGCTAATACCATCCAAACATCTGGTCTAATTTAATAACACCTGAGGAGAAACCTATATCACATGATACAACGCCGCATATACTTCGAACTGATCACAGCTATCAACTTCACTATTTGAGGGACTTCTAGATTTTGAAGCTTATTATTTCTCCAGTAGGATAGATCTTCTACGTAGTTGTTTTCAAAACTTGCAGCTGATCAACAAAACTATAGCATACATGTGTTAACATTATACATCCCTCGTTAGTAGTAACCAAACCAACCTGGTAAACTCTTACTCCATACCTAATGATTACTAGTTGTGTATAGTTATCAACCACTGTGCAATAGCTGTGCACGTTAAAACTGTTCAGAAAAAATATATATAACTGAACCTGTTCGCTTCATATGATCACAGACAAATATGTACCTCTTCCTATCCTAATAGACCACCTGGAAATCTTCCCGTGTTGCTAAACATCTTTTCCATTCTACACATCGGCCGTGTATACCAAATCGACATCGCACTTCAGCTGTAACCATGAACTACAAAAAGCTGTGAACCGATTTCTTTTCACGTTCTACGATAACAATTGTTTGCTAGAGATATAAACTTTATCATCCAACACAAAATTATAACTTTTATAAAAAAGGTTTGGTCAGAAAATATCAGATTCCATTATTCGCCATACTTCGCATGATCATTTTACTTTCTGCTGTTCATCACGTAATTCTACCTTTCATTCTTGATTCTGCGATAAATTCTAACGCGAGACAACATTCCATAACGTCCGGACAATCAAAATCCCGTACCGGATGAACAGTTCGCGAGGTGTGTGAAATACCATCGATTTTAAGGAAATAATGAAGTCCAGTCCAGAAGACCGTCCATTTCTCCACAAAAGTGGGGCTCTTCTATCTTCCTTCATTTTGACAAAAGTTTCTACATGTTTTTCCGGAACCCTCTACATCAAATAATGGCGAGATTCTTCGACTGTTCATTTTCTCCATCCTGAGAAATCCTTTTTCTGGCATGGCCTTGACCGTTAGGCCAATGTAAACCTTGTGAAGCGATGAGTGATGTAATTACTCAGCATGTCTTATCGAACGTTGCAACTTTTGAGAACTATCGTTTTGGAAGCAAGTGAGCCAAATGCTTTGTCGTAAACTGGAATTTTCCTCCCTTATTATGTCTGTTTTGTTACTTTATTTCCATAACTGGTGTATTGTACGCTCAACAATTATGTGCACGGTATTCGTTTCAGGTTGCAATATGTATACTGATCACGCTCATCTGAGCGTGTTTCTCACAAATACGTTGAGAAATATACTATTATTATTATTATGTACGCGATTTCAACCAACGCTCTTCAGAGACTTCAGCCGGTTACTGAAAGTCGATCACATCAAAACCACTGTACATCATCCGGCAGCAAATGGTTCGGTCGAACACTTTCACCGTCAGCTGAAGGTCGCCTTAAATGCCCAAGTAGAACCCCAGCGTTAGACCGATCACTTACTCATTGTCATGCTCGGACTTCGATCGACTGTTAAAGAAGACATTGTTTGCACAACCGCACGAGTAGTTTACGGTGTGATACTTCGCCTCTCTCGTGAACTGTTTTACACGCCGAACGCCGGCCAAACTAATTTTGACGCTACCACCTTCGTGCAGCAGTTGAAGTCATCCATGACGAAAATCCGACCCCAGCGCACCAGGTTAGACACAAAACAAGGACAAAAGTACTCCAATCTGGACTTCTGTGATTTTTTACGTTCCTGGCGACGCCGTTAAGGCCCCTCTCCAGAAACTATACTCCGAACCATTTCATGTAATTGAACTACTCCCCAAGTTTTTTGTGATTGACCGAAATGGACCCTACGATACAGTGAGCACTGATGGAATTAAAGTTGCTCATGTCGAGCCCCACCTTGATCCTCCCATCGCTTCCGATTTCGACTTTACGCCTAATGACTCGCAGTCTACCCAGCCCATGTGTAACGAACAGCCCGTACCTCCACAGCCAAACCCGAAAACGTCCGTTGATTTTCCCCTCACTCGCCCAGGCCGAACAGTCAACTGACCAATAGTTTACGAAGGGTATTGTGCTTGACATTTCCTCATTTCATCGAGCATTTTCATTCTTCTAAGTACCTAGAGGGGAGTTCTATAAGGTATGTTTAATAATAATAATAATATATATATATATTTCTCAACGCATTTGTGAGAAGCACGCTCGGATGTGCGCGGATGTGCACGTTTTCAGGCTTCGCTTCATTTTTATATACAGTTTGCACCACCTTCCCTTGTACAGAATGAACACCACCCATGTGAATTGATTCTACTTAGCAATACACATTTGCTGCGTGCGTCTTGTCTACTTGGTGTTCTGTTCCACATAGATCGGGATTGCCTATTGTGAGCTACTCAGCGACTGTATTTTGACCTGACTATTGGCGTTTATGTCTTTGTATGACGACAGTCCCCTACAGATCAATGGTTCAATGGTTCAGTTCAGCTGCCAGGACGAAACGGCTTTAGCCGGAAATTATCCAGTTTCTTGCAACAGTGATTTTCTGAGGGCACCCAGTGCTGCGACGATAATGAGAAGAGGTTCTTCACTTACATGAGTTATCACGAGGGCTCTCAGTTAGTAGCTGAGGAGTTCAAAATACCGGTGCCATCAGAACACAAGTTCACTGCTACCACGGATACACACAGGTTTATCCTCCTATTAAAATGACGTGAAGCTTGAGTTAAGTATAAAACTAATGTTGGTTTGATTCCCAGAGCCAGTACTTTCAGATACTAAAATTAACGTCGTAAATAACTGAATAAATAAATCGAAACAGTGACTGAGAATAAGAAAGGGATGATAATATTACTACTAATAGAAAATAGATGAAAAGTTTACTAACTTAAATCTATGACTAGGAAAGTGCCTGGGAAACTCATCCAAACTAAACCCTCACAACGGTCCCGAGATGGACGATGGCCAACGCCCATCTAGATTTCTCTTGAACTCTATCACATTATCAAATTCAAAACTTAAAATCCAGGACTTGATGAAGACCTGCGCCGGTTGACATCCTGGGGCTTGACCGATGTGATCTGGATATTGACCAGACTGCGTCCTTTGTCAATGCGGATACGTTCGGTAGTGGTCTGAGGGTAGGTATAAAAGAAAAGTGATGACAAGTTCTGGTTGCCCTGATGCAAGAGTAGATCATTTTTCGATTAGTACAGAGTAAGAAAAAGGTTGCTCCACATTTATCCAG